>OZ026494.1:13693519-13730099 GCA_964019985.1 Aurelia sp. 4 Dawson et al 2005 | reverse complement strand
GAATATGTTCAATAGCAAATACACAACAACGATGCCATAAAAGACTCAATAAACAATTTACATTGACCATGTCAAAACAATAATACTGCAATGCAGTAAACAGAATGTATATTACATATATGTAACTATATATATATATTTATATGTACTCAGAAAAAACACACATTAATACACGAATTTTTTTATACAGGAATAACCTATCAGTATGAGAAACATACTGTTATCATTAGGGTCCTGTATTCGTTAAACGTTTCGGCCGAAGCCTTCATTAGTATGACTTTTCAAAATCAGAAGGAGCATACATATAGATTTCGAATTCAAAATAATAATACAAAACTAAACAATGGCCTAAGCGGGATCCTACTAATTACAATGCGTATTAAAAAAGTGTTAAATAGCCGGTAATATAAAGGTGGCAGGAAAAAGATCAAAGAAAGCACAGAGTTAAGAACTGCTGAAGCCGGTGGCTGTGTCTGTCTCGACGAAGCTGAAAAGATCGCATATTACAACAAAACAAACGATAGAAAGATCTGCGAGTGGATTGGCAGAACAGAAAAATCCTAAAAAACAGAGTGTGTCCCTAACGAAAAGCTCAGTGCTAAAATAAAAACAACACAACAACCAAAAATATAAAAAAAAATGAAATCTATGTATCAACCTGCCTAGTATTTAAACCCTTAGGGGCAAAGCAATCCAGCCGATATTGCCAGAAGCTTTCCCGCATCCTATTTCCCCCCGTTAGACTATCGATTATCTTAACGCTAATATCCTTCAGAAACCCCTGGTGGCCTTCTTCAGTAAAATGTCTGAAGAATTCCGCCTGGGGTACTGAGGCCCACGAATTAAACTTACAACTGCACGCCTTGTAATTATTAAACCGAAGACTAAAAGGCGTGCAGGTGCTACCAACATATTGTATACCACAAACAGTACATTCCAACAAATACACAACATTTGACGAGTCACAATTAAACGAATAGTTTATCCTATATTCCCGGCTATCTATGTTCGAATGAAAATGCTCACTATTACTCATGACATTACACACTTGACAACGAGATTTACCACAACGAGAACATCCCTTCTTATCAGTCCCCCATTTCCCTCATTACTCAGCCTACCCCTAACAAGAATGTCCTTAAGGTTCTTACATCTCCTAAATGCTATTAAAGGTGGCTCAGGAAACACCTTCCTATGCTCCTCCGAATTCGTGAGCATAGGATGAAGTTTCCTGGCAACCTTCCCCAAACTATTGAGCGCTGGATGGTATGTCGCAACAATTGGAACCCTTTCCCCCCTCCCTTGGTCATTGGTCCTATTTCCCGAATTTGCTAGAAGAGTTGTCCTATCCAACCTACGTACCCTATCTATTTGCTCGTTAACTAAAGACTCTTCGTAGCCCCTGTCCTTAAGCCATCCAGCTAGCTCGCCTACTCTATCCTGAAATTGGCGATCTTCTGAACATATCCTACGCAACCTAAGAGCCTGACCATAGGGGATCGCCTTCTTTGTGTACCAAGGGTGACAAGACTTCTTATGCAAGTACTGATGTGTATCAGTCGGCTTGCAAAACAGAGGTATATATGTATGTATAAATATATATGTATGTATAAATATATGTATAAGTATATATATATATACATATGTATATATATATATATGTATATATATATATATATATGTATATATGTATGTATATGTATATGTATAGGTATAAATATATATATATGTATATATATATATGTATATATATATATATATATATATATATATATATATATATGTATAAATATAATATAATTAGAACCTCAAGGATATACTTGTTAGGGCTAGGCTGAATAATGAGGGAAGTGGGGGACAGATTAAAAGGGGTGTTTTCGTTGTGGTAAATCTCGTTGTCAAGTGTGTAATGTAATGAGCAATAGTGAACATTTTCATCCATATAGCGAAAAAAGTTATCTTTTATATACAAACAAGTTGAATCCGTGAAATAGTTCTTTAACCCTCTCAGGCGCTGTGTCCCACTTTTGAATTTTTTCGTCCCACTTATAGTGAAAAAATCAGTTTCGTCAGAAATGGTTGAAATTTGGCACAAAGGTCAATTTTGGGACCTTGATCTCGAATCTGCTTTCAGATTTTGAAAATTTTGTCACCTTTTGTCTCTGTGTGGCTCTAAAATTTGAAGAAATAGAAAATGCTCCGTGAATTGATACCAACAGTCAAAAATAGTTAGACTGGCATGGAAATGCACCAAAAAGACAATTTGTGGCCACTGGATTCAAATCTACTGTCACTTTTTGAAAATCTTGTCACCTAATGTCTCCATCTGGCTCTAAAAATGGAACAAACAGAAAGTACAATGTTAAATTCAGTACAA
The DNA here is from genome assembly GCA_964019985.1 of Aurelia sp. 4 Dawson et al 2005. Lineage (NCBI taxonomy): Eukaryota > Metazoa > Cnidaria > Scyphozoa > Semaeostomeae > Ulmaridae > Aurelia > Aurelia sp. 4 Dawson et al 2005. Next base: position 13,727,722 of record OZ026494.1, on the reverse strand, counting down.
TTACAAAACCTCTGGTTTCGCCTGCACTGTAAATTTTGACTTTGCAAGCTTGTACCTCCAGTGTTTGGTGGCCAATTTTTAAATGCAAGGTATGTGGATCTAAGTTGAAGATTGATAAATTTAGCTGTCCACTCGGAGAGTAATGATATCTTATCGTTTCGTTCCTATTTCCAGTCAAAAGGGGGTACTTTTTTTTGAGACACCCGGTATATATATATATATCTATATATATATCTATATATATATATATAGGGATTAAAATGCAATTTTACATCACAATTAATTCTGGCAAAGAGGTCCTGTCTGTCATTGTTCTCATGAGAGAAGGGCAATTAGTGAATGTACCCCTTGGGGACCTGTTAGATGGCATCTCTGCCTTGCACTTTAAACTAGAACGTTATTTGTAAAGCTTTGAATGAGTAGGGCCCCTTGTGACCTTTCGAGATGAGGTGTATTATTCTTTAGGGAATTTCTAATGGCTTCTAGGATACTAATTTGCGTGCGTTTCAAACTCGTACAAATGCATTTGCAAAGTAGCGATTACTCGCACTTTGATTTCAACATTGAGAGTGAAGACATCTCTGATAATCATCGATAATGGCTGGTGGCTGATTTTCGCTTGTCTTCTGACAAGCGGGGTGAGATCTACTTCGATACATTTATTTACAGCTAATTTCTTTCTTCGCTGAGAATGTCAGCGGAGGTAATTTTTGTGCTGGTGAACATATGTGGAAGTTCTGCTCGGTGTCTTTCGGCAAGGAAGGCCGACGTTTGTAGTTGCGGGAGTATTGAAAAGGCAAGGATTTGCTTTAATACAAGGTATTTCTTGTTGTTGCCAATGTCTTCTGCCAAAATTAGATTTGTTTTCTAATCTGTCTTTGACAATAATCAAAATAGTTGCAACAAATTTTAGCTTGCTAATAGGCCTGTTCTCGCACGTTGTACATACGAGAGAATTTTTTATGCATGGTACAGTCTTCAGTGTTTCTTTCATCGTTTGGCAATCGCCATGTTAACGAGACATTATTGTGTGATTCACTCGACGTGCCACGCCCTTGTAAATGATGCCCTTCCGAACAGATCTGAATGTGAGATTAGTTCTGATCGGTGTTCTCGATAACAGATTTAATGGATAATTGCAACCAGTTTCCTTATTTGGTCATTGTTTGTTTCATATCATTGGGACTTGTTTCTATTGGTTTTCTATTTGCATTGGCCGGACAGAGCGGAGATTGCGTAAAATGACGTCATCAAGCAATCTGGGGTAAGGAAGTGTTTGGATAGATAAGGTTTTTGAAACGATAAATCAAGAGTTTAAGGCCCAGGGAAGAAAATACCAAGTGTTGCTTGGTTTCGGGTTTTGTTGCAGGGAGCTAGGGGGGCCCAGGGTTGTGATTTTTGCTCATGCATGCGCAGTTTCTGCTCTGTCGATTGGCCGTGGTTGAGGGATGAGGGTTCTCTCGTATCAGGGAATCTAATGGCTTTTTCGAGTTTGTTCATTTCAAATTGAGACGATAGATCAGTTTGGTAAAGAGGGCCTCATCCATAATCTCGAGGGAAGCGAGCAGTTGCCTCTTGTTTTTTGGGAGTGGTCAGAGTTCCCCTTTGCGATGCGCGACTAGTGGTACTGCATGGGCTATTTTTATTTATCTATCTATTTTTTTGGAACTTTTTTGGTCGTGGCAAACATAGCGATATTCGTTTCTCTAGTCTTGGTGCTTGCGATCCGTTACCTCGGGGCTACGGGCTTTTTATGAACACTTGGTGTAGCAAGCTCTAAATGTCAGACAGAGTTTCACAGTTCTGATGCCCAGCCGGCAAATTATTTTCATTTCATTTTTCATTTCATTTAAATCATATTTAAAGTTGGTATTTACAATAGTAGATAATGAAATACTAATTCACACCAACTATTTACAAGAAAGATATACTTTATACAAAAGAATGAATTATTAGCGGCATATTTTGCAGGTGCATTTATCACCAGCCCAGCCTTTGATCCTCTTTTTGAAAGCCGCAAGTGTTGGCTGATTTTTAATAGTATCATCAAGGGTGTTCCAGAGGAAGCTCCCTCTAAAGGACAGTGATTCTTGCCCATAGCCCTGTGTCTTTATTTGCGGCAGTTTACAAAGATTTTGTATTCTTAGATCATAAGTTACATGCTTCTTTTCATGAAATTCCCATACAAGCGATGGTTTAAGATGATTCATAGACTTGTAGATTTCTGTCAAGAGTTTCTGCAAGTTTCTAACATGTATACAAAAACTGCCACTGCGCGTGAGCAATGTTTCGAAGGGACATTCGTATTCTTTATAGAGGATCCGAAGAGCACGTTTGTGTGTGCGGTCAATCTCTTTGTTTGCACCTTTGTTGCAGAATAGCCAGATCAAAGGGCAATAATTGAAGTTCGATAAGATAACCGCGTTGCAAATTGTTAATGCCTGTTCTCTAGAAATATACGTATTTAGCCTAGAAAAGGCACTGATTTTCTTGTTGACTTTTGAACATAACGTTTTAACATGCTTGTTAAACTTTAATTTGTTGTCAACTTCAATTCCTAGCAATTTAACATGATCTGTTGCAGATAATTTGTTCTCATTGATATTCAGTCGCAGTCTTCTCTAGCCTTTCAAGCCAAGGAACATAAGCTGGAATTTTTTTGGGTTTGCTACCATTCCATTATTTGTAAACCATTCCAGCAATCTACTGAGATCACTTTCAAGATTGGTAACAATTTCATGTAGGTCTATCCCACATGAGTAAATTGTGTTATCATCTGCAAAATTACAAATCTCCGAGTCTAGTCTCATGAGACACAGATCATTGATGAATATGTTAAAGAGCAAAGGACCTAAGACAGATCCCTGTGGTACCCCAATTTTTATTCTTTTTGCGGTACTTCTATGTGAACCAATTTTTACCCTTTGATGGCGGCAATCTAGATAGCTATACATGAGGCAGAGGCTGTTGAAATCAAATCCATACGCCTCCAGTTTTGCGATAAGGAGGTCATGGGGCAGACAGTCATAAGCCTTAGATAGATCCATTAGAATTGTTCCTACTATACCTGATGCATTAAGACATTTCCTCCATTTTTCTATCAACCTTATTAAAGCATGTTGCGTGCTATACCCCTCCCTGAAACCACACAGGATTTCGGAGAGTTTGTCTTGAAAGTATGGGCATATTTGGTCTTTTAGAAGTCTTTCATAGACTTTGGAGGCTGCAGGTAAAACACTTATTGGCCTAAAATTTCCCTTATAATGTGAATCATCATTTTTGAACAGAGGGCTGAGATCAGTTTCCTTCAGTTCATTTGGAAACTTGCAATCATAGACTGCAGAGTTGATACAATCTGTCAGGTAGGGGCAAACTATTTCCCTCGTTGCCTTTCACATACCAGTAGGAATATTCCCACTATTGGATTTATTCTTGTCAAGCAAGTCTATCTGCTTCATGACCTCATTTGGACTTACATGAGAGAAACTAAAGGTGTTGTCATTTAATGCAACATTTTGATTGATAACCTTTATAGAGGGGTGATCTTTGTACTTAGTTATCGCTCTCAAAACCATTTGTTCCACAGACATTTGTTCTGGTACCTCCTTAAAAAGGGGGTCAATATCCAGACTATCTGTAATATTACAAAAATATTCATTAAAGCATTCAGCAACTTCCACATCATTTGAGAGGATTCTACCATCCTCAATCAATGTGATCTTCTCGCTCATGGGACTCTTATTGGAAAACAGAGGTTTCACAGTTTTCCAAAACTTCTTATCGTTGTCAATTGTTTTTGACTGTATCGACATAAAAAATTGTCTTTTAGCCTGAATGTTCAATTTCACGACAAGGTTTCTTTGATCCTTATATTTTCTTATATCTTCCTCTCGCTTACTTTTGTTTGCAACGTTTTTCAAAGTTGATCTTTTCCTCATTGCCTTCCGCAAATCTTATTCATGTGCGGTTTATCATTAGCTCTGACGATCTTTGTTTTAGTAGGGGCATTTGTCTCAAGTGTTTTCAGAAAGATTGATTCAAAGTTTTCATATGTAGATGGGTGAGCTGAGATCAGATTTTGCCTCAACTCATCTTCAAAACGCAGCTGAGACCAGTTCTTGTAGTCTCGATAGGTAACTGTTTTCGGTGGAAGTTTAATAAATGTTGTTTTTAAGATGGTGTAGATCATATGATGGTGATCGCTAAATCCAGTCTCAAATGACTTGGAATGCATGAAGGAATGCTTTCTATTTGTAAATATTAAGTCAATGCAACGGCCCTTGGAAGACTTGAAACATGTTGAATGTTTGATCATGTTATATAAATCATGATCTTGTATTAATGATGACAGGGCTATGTCATCAGGTTCAAGATTGAAGTCTCCAAGGACCACTACATTATCATATCTAGAACATTTATCAATCAATTTTGATATTTCTTCTACAAAATATTCTGAATTTTGCAGTGGAGGCCTATAGATTGGTAATATCAACCATTTTTATTTTCTAACATTAATCTCAATTGGCACGACCTGGATATCAGGAGGGGTGTCAACCAGGTTTACATATTTTGAAAGGAGGCAATCTCTCACATAAACCAAAATTCCACCGCTATTCCCAGAAACATCAAGTCTATAGGGACTTTTAAAGCCGTCTATTAAGAACTGGCTCGTTGGGAAGGATGAATCGATTTTTGTCTCGGCTATCACCAAAATATCGACGTTTTCACCAATCATCTCAGAAAAACCACTAAATTTATTTCTGATGGAGTTTATGTTGATGTAACTTATTATGACGTTTCGTGGGTATTTAAGGCGGAGGAGTTTCAGATCATCAAAACAGTTTGCCTCAATTTCAGTTGGGGTTGATAAAGATGATGTTTCAGATGGACCCAGTAGGGTGTCATTATCTATGACTTCGTTAACACTATCAATGTCAATGCCTTCATTTTTCTTAGTGCCTTCTGAACAGTTTTTGTGTCTTTGGCTGGTTGGCACCGTTGAAGGCACCGCAGTTCAAAAGGTTTTAATAAAGTTTAAAAAGTTTCTTGCTAAATAGGCGTTTCCCTTTTCATTAAGATGTAACTTCTTGCGGCTAAGACAAGAGACGTCTAGATTTGAATTGTCGACAACTGAAATCTTCATAGCATTGGCAAACTCTCTGATCTCACGATTTAACGCTGGCACGCTCACCTTTTTATGAATTGCCTGTTTATCTTTTCTCATCACCGCTGTGGACAGAACAATGGACGTGTCCGGTGATTCAAGTTTGGCTTCCTCTATGATCTTTCTGAAATTACTTATTGTATCAGGTTTTTCTTGACTCGTAAGGTCATTTGTTCCTGCGCGTATTATTATACAGTCCGGCTTTTTCCTGATAACTGGTCTAACGTAATCCACGATATCTCTCGTTGTTGCTCCAGGGTGGCGTTTGACTTGGACGTTGTGGTCTTTTTGCAAGCCTTCGTCTAAGATTCCATTTAGCATAGAGTCACCAACGATCGTGATTCTTTTCCGACTCTTCGTTTTTGCTTGTTTAGGCCCGTTCTCTTGATTCTGTTCTCGGGGTTGCTTACTTTGAATTTCCGTGCCTTTCATCGTTGTTTGTTTAGACCTTTGTTCTTGCTTCTGTTCTCCTGATTGATCATTTTGAATAGTTTTCTTTGTATCTTTTGTTTTCGTTGTATCAACTGTTTGTTTCATTGATTGTTCTCCATTTGTTTTATTACATTGTGTTACTTTTTCTTCTATTCCTGTGGGAGTTGCTTGCCTGAAAGATGGAACTGCAGGTTTATGGCCGTCTGATAGTTTTTCAATGATGATTTGCTTATCTTGCAACTGTCTCTCCAATGAAATAATTCGTTGTTGTAAGCAAGTTACCAATGCTTCACGATCTCTATCACACTGGGTATTTACTTTTGGGTTTGGGCTTCTACTGGCAATGTCAGCCTTCAATGATAAAATCTCCCCATGCGAGAATCGCTTGAATTCAACAAAATCGCATTGAAATCTATCCAACTGATCCTTGGTCACAAAATCATTCAAAGGCAACGGGTCTGTTTGAGTGGCATTGGTTTCGCAATTATCTTCTATACATACTTTCTTATTTTCAAACTTTCGATACGATACTTTGTTATTTACGGTAGTTGTTTGAATTCTGCTCTGTTTGATGGCCTCGTCCAGTATCGCTTTGGGTGTGTCTTCGCTCCAACCATGCTTTGTTTGGCATATCTTTGCGATGTTTTCAAAATAACGACCTTTGTTGCTTGCCTTGAGTGCTTCAGTAGTGTCTACGACTATATCGATGTTATTTTCCATGATTGAACAAGATTTATAACATAAAATTTGATAAAATACCAGAGCAAGGTTTTGCACGTCTTGACTCTCCACGGTCACGCTGCTGTCTCGTTGACGAAACAGCAGAAAAAGAATTAGTCGGTGCTTTCTCATGCAAGTTCAAAATCAAGTGTCTTTCTTCATACTGTTTGAAGAGAGCTCTGAGTTGGAAGCTAGTTTTAGGAGCGAGAATGAAGTCAGCCTCATGCTAGAAGCAAGAGGTAAAGCATCAGTGTATGCTCTGTTAAGGCCTGTTTTCTGATAAAAAACCAAAGCAACACTAAGAGAGCTTATTCTTTTTGAGTTTCAGCCATTTTGAGAACATGCCAGCGAATCTAATATGTTGTCTGTTAGACGCTATTTTCTTTGATGATATTTCCTTTCCCTTCCAGGTATACTGGGGTCAGCTCGCCCTTGGGTGCTGTGTAATTTGTCAAACTAGATGCAATAAAGGCAAACAAAAAGTCTAAGCGGGTTTCTATTTAAATATAATTTCCTTTTCAATTTTGAATTGTGTGTGGGGGCCTAGGCAAAAAACAACATTGAATGCCGGATAAAAAGTAGGAGCACCTGCTGAGAAAAGGCCGAGGTGCTTTAAAGTTGTCAGAACAAACCATGGTAAAAGAAGGAAGATAAAAATTTGAGAAAATGAAAGCTTGACAAAGAGCTAGGGGCAAGTGTTGAGAGCGGTAATTGCTCTATTTTGAAGTTGTTGAAAAGTTTGGAAATTTTTGTTTTCGATTTCCAGTTCTTGGAAAGGAAGTTTGGAAGTTGTGGATACTACCACAAGTAATTGAAATTGTAAAACAAGGTTATAGCGGTCCTTCGTTGTTTCGTTAGAAAACAAACGAGGTCGGCTATGGTGATCTCTCGAGTGGCATACTTGGAGTGCTCGGGAGCATCTACTATGAAAGGAACACAAACGAACAAAAATCTCCAGAAAATAGCTTTACAACGACAATAATAGTCGTTATCGGTTTGGGGTTATTTTATAAGGGCGGATAGGCCTATTCTTTGTTTTCTTTTGTTCTAAGTACGACTGGCAAACGGCCCTCAAACGGCGGATAAGGTTTTACTGCAGTGATATTCGGAAACATTTCATAAAGTAACTGGGAAACAGCAACAAAAAAAAGGAAATAGATCATGACAAAATAAGAAAAGTCAGAGAATGATTGCCTTGGTAACAGGAGTCTTTTTTTGGCACTTCAAGTAAGAACTATGTTTGTTTTGTGGTTTGAAGCATGTAAGGCTAATTTACCTTTCAGAAATTTTCCTGCTATGATGTAAAACAGGCATTTGTCCATCGGCGATTTAACTCGTGTTAAGAAACCGATTTCCCTAAAGTTCTCCTTGTGTTAAAAATTAAAGTTTCGTTATAACTAGTTTGTCTTCTCCTAGCATGGCTAGGCTCTCCAATTTTCGGTTGCAGTACTACTGAAATATCCATGGCTTTGAGGTATTGGGTGACAGTGACATTGCGTTTTTTTTTCTAAAGGCTAGATTTCCCTACTGGCTGAAAAAAGAGCTAACACCTTGTACAAAACCTATTAGCATTGCACTTATGCCGTATTCGTATAATATCGCCGTAATCGTTTATCATTGGAATTGCATAAAAATGGTTGGCAGATGATTAAAAAAGGGTTACGGATAACATGCATATGAATTTTCTAAGGAAAAAATTAGAAGGTTTTCAACATGTTCTGTCTCAGTTGAGATGATTCAAGGAAAAGGCGATTTTACTGAGAACATAATTTACTGATACTTTTGGGCCATTGTCTAATTGCGTTAGTACGATTAATTTCGAATGGGTGAGTGGTTCAAAAATGCACCTTTAATTTCGGAGCAGTTCTTTTTGCTATGCTCGAGATAGACATGGAGCAGAATCTTAATGTGATCAAAAACAGCCTTGTCTACTTTGGACCTTAGGTTAGCCGTAGAGATGCTATGTCGCAGAACAGGTCAATAGTCCGAATTTATTTACTTTTGGCGCAGAGTAAACTGTCGAGCCCCATATGTCTAGTGCAAGGTTAAATGTCGAGGCCAGTACGCCCTGTGTACGAGCAACTTTCGGACACACAATGGATTTGGTGAGAAACTGAGAAAGTATTTTGAATGAAAAGGGTCAATTGTCAGACCTTTGATTTGGGTTACTTGTAAGACCCAGGAAAAAAAATTAACAGACCCTGGGTTTGTGTCACTGGTCAGATCCAGTTCATGTCAACCGCCAATATCACCTCCTTATTTCATCATTTGTCCTGTCATTTTTTTACCCAATTATGATAATGATAATCATCACTCTTCTTGTTATGATTATCCCATGTATCTGGTGCAAGGTCAACTGTCGTACCTTTAAACGTCTAGTGGTGGGTCACCTGGAAAATCTTTACGTCGGGTAAGGGGTCAACTGTCGGACCCCTGTGTCAAAGTCTCTTGTCAGACCCTGGAACTGGGTCACCTGTAAGACCTTAGAAAAAAGGTTTGGGTCACCCGTCAGACCCTGGAAAAGGTATGGGGTCGCCTGTAAGACCCTGGGTTTGAATCACCCTTTCAGACCCTGGAAAAAAGGTTTGGGGTCGCCTGTCGGAACCTGGGTTTGGGTCACCCGTCAGACCTGGGTATGGGTCACCCGTCAGACCCTGGAAAGAAGGTTTGGGGTCGCCTGTCGGAACCTGGGTTTGGGTCACCCGTCAGACCTGGGTATGGGTCACCCGTCAGACCCTGGAAAGAAGGTTTGGGGTCACCTGGCAGACCCTGGGTTTGGGTCACCCGTCAGACCTGGGTATGGGTCACCCGTCAGACCTGGGTATGGGTCACCCGGCAGACCTGGGTATGGGTCACCCGTCAGACCCCGTAAACTGGTCAAATGTAAGATCCAGTTTATGTCTGTTGATTGTACATTGTGAAGTGTGAGCATTGTTTTGTTATTTGTTTATCTATCTCTTTGTTGGGATCAAAGATTTGCATTGAAAATCGAATTCAACATTTTCAGCATAAGTATCGTTGTCTATAATGCAACATGCTTGGGAAATGCAAGAGGCTTCTGGCTTCGTGATTTTGTAATGTGTTATCATTGCAAATCGTTAAAATGACCGGAATACAGGGCGCTACCAGGCAGTGGTGTTTTCTCATTCGTCTTTGGTGTATTGGCATTTTTGTTGGGGGTTGGGGGAACACTTTGTGTTCTGTAGTGGAAAAAACATGGCTTGTTTCTTATAACCCCCAACTGGCAAAAAATTAGGGGGTTGAGCTGAGTGCAAATTTGGCCAATGCACTAACAGCCCAAACTTAGGCCCCGATGATGAGAGAACACCACTGTTGGTTCGTGTTGGGAAAAAGCAAATCGCTTTATATTTGAAAGTGTGCTTAGAAGCTCTGAGGGGCCTTTTACTCCCTGGTCCCAAGAATTAAATAGGGATTAAAATGCAATTTTACATCAAATTTAATTCGGGCAAAGAGGTCCTGTCTGTAATTGTTCTCATGAGAGAAGGGCAGTTAGTGAATGTACCCCTTGGGGACCTGTTAGATGGCATCTCTGCCTTGCGCTGTAAACTAGAACGTTATTTGTAAAGCTTTGAATGAGTAGGGCCCCTTGTGACCTTTCGAGATGAGGTGTATTATTCTTTAGGGAGTTTCTAATGGCTTCTAGGATACTAATTTGCGTGCGTTTCAAACTCGTACAAATGCATTTGCAAAGTAGCGATTACTCGCACTTTGATTTCAACATTGAGAGTGAAAACATCTCTGGTAATCATCGATAGTGGCTGGTGGCTGATTTGCGCTTTTCCCACCCACCCGCCTCTATTAAAAAAAAGAAAAAATGAAATCTTTTCATGTTGGTGTTCAAGTGTCTCTTCTGGAGGCACAGAGCACTGGCATGGACACTTGGTGCATTGGTTCGTGGAAAAAACATGGCTTGTTTCTCATAACCCCCAACTGGCAAAAGTTTAGGGGGTTGAGCTGAGTGCAAATTTGGCCAATGCACTAACAGCCCAAACTTAGGCCCCGATGATGAGAGAACACCACTGTTGGTTCGTGTTGGGAAAAAGCAAATCGCTTTATATTTGAAGGTGTGCTTAGAAGCTCTGAGGGGCCTTTTATTCTCTTGTCCCAAGAATTAAATATATATATATATTTTTAAGCTATACTTCAGCAGCTCTCTACTCTGCGCTTTCTTTGATCTTTCTCCCGCTACCTTTGTAATTACCGGCTGCTTTAACACATCATAATTGCGCTTTGTAATAGGTAGGACCCGCTTAGGCTATTGTTTTGTGTTCTTTGTAATTTCGATATCTTTATGTATGCTCCGTCTGATTTTGAACACTTATTACTGATGAAGGGTTTGGCCGAAACGTTTAAACGAATGTGTTCTTTCTGAGTGTCTATATCTATTTTTATTACATATTGAGATTGAGCTAATGAGTATATATATATATATATATATATATATATATATATATATATATATATATATATATATATATATATATATATATATATATATATATATATATATATATATATATATATATATATATATATATATATATATATATATATATATATATATGTATATATATATATATATATATGTATGTATATATATATATATGTATGTATTTGACAGTTAAAAATTTTAAGTTAGGTAGGCTTTACTTGTTGCCTAAGATCCACAAAGGTCTTAGTAATGTTAAGGGGCGACCAGTCATTTCCAATTGTGGCACTATAACAGAACATATTTCAGAATATTTAGACCACCACTTTAACCCGTTGGTTAGCCAAAGTAGGTCATATGTTAAGGACACTTACCATTTTTTGTCTAGGCTAAGTAAGTTAGGTAAAATACCAGAGGGGGCTTTCTTCTGTACAGTCGATGTTGTGGTACTCTATCCCAGCATTCCACATGGGGAAGGTTAAGAGGCCATCAGGGAGGCGCTGGATAGAAGGGAAAACCCGGGCGTGGCTACTGATACCCTAGTAGGGTTGGCGTCCTTGGTCTTGGAGAATAATTATTTTGAATTTAACGATAGCTTTTATAGGCAAAAATTGGGCACGGCTATAGGCACGAAGTTCGCTCCGGTCTATGCCAATCTGTTCATGACCCGGTTGGAAGAGAGGTTGTTGGATGCTTCAGCTGACAAGCCCCTCGTCTGGATGAGATTCATTGATGATGTATTCTTTATCTGGACGCATGGGGAAGAAAAGTTGAAGTCTTTCATCAATCTTCTCAACTGAAGTCACGAAACCATTAAGTTTACTAGCCAGCAATCACGGGATAGTATTAGTTTCTTAGATGTTAAGGTTAGCGTGGAGGAAGGGGGAGTCCTTTCGACAAACTTATTCTGCAAGCCAACTGATACACATCAGTACTTGTATAAGAAGTCTTGTCACCCCTGGCATACTAAGAGGGCGATCCCCTATGGTCAGGCGCTTAGGTTTCGTAGGATATGTTCGGAAGATGGCCAATTTCAGGAGAGGGTAGGCGAGTTAGCTGGATGGCTTAAGGACAGGAGCTACGAAGAGTCTTTAGTTAATGAACAAATAGATAGGGTACGTAGGTTGGATAGGGCAACTCTTCTAGCAAATTCGGGAAATAGGACCAATGACCAAGGGAGGGGGGAAAGGGTTCCACTTGTTGCAACATATCATCCAGCGCTCAATATTTTGGGGAAGGTTGCCAGGCGACTTTATCCTCTTCACGAATTCGGAGGAGCATAGGAAGGTGTTTCCTGAGCCACCCTTAATAGCATTTAGGAGATGTAAGAACCTCAAGGATATACTTGTTAGGGCTAGGCTGAATAATGAGGGAAGTGGGGGGACAGATAAAAAGGGGTGTTATCGTTGTGGTTTATCTCGTTGTCAAGTGTGTATTGTAATGAGCAATAGTGAACATTTTCATTCTAATGTAGATAGACGGGAATATAGGATAAACTGTTCGTTTAATTGTGACTCGTCAAATGTTGTGTATTTGTTGGAATGTACTGTTTGTGGTGTACAATATGTTGTTAGCACCTGCACGCCTTTTAGGCTTAGGTTTGCTAATTACAAGGCGTGCAGTCTTAAGTTTAATTCGGGGGCCTCAGTACCCCAGGTGGAATTCTTCAGGCATTTTACTGAAGAAGGCCACCAGGTGTTTCTGAAGGATATTAGCGTTAATATAATCGATAGGCTAACGGGGGGAAATAGGATGCGGGAAAGCTTCTGACAATATTGTCTGGATTGCTTTGCCCCCAAGGGTTTAAATACTAGGCAGGTTGATATATAGATTTCATTATTGTTTACATTTTGGTTGTCGTGTTGTTTTGATTTTAGCAGTGACACACTCTGTTTTTTTCGGGTTTTCTGTTCTGCTAATCCGTTCTCGGATCTTTCTATTGTTTGTTTTGTTGTAACATGCGTTGTCTTTCAGCTTCGGCGAGACAGACACAGCCACCGACTTGAGCGGTTCTTAACTCTGCGCTTTCTTTGATCTATCTCTCGGTACCTTTGTAAAGCCGGCTGCTTTTACAAATTTTAATTACGCATTGTAATAGGTAGGACCCGCTTAGGCTATTGTTTTGCATTCTCTGCAACTTCGATTTCTTTATGTATGCTCCGTCTGGTTTTGAGCAGTCATTACTGATGAAGGCTTTCGCCGAAACGTTTAGAGAATTTTTTTTTCTGTGAATTTATATCAATTTTATTACATATTGAGTTGGAGCTGATGAGAGTATACATATATATATGTCGAAACTTAAAGAAGGCATTAACAAAAACAACTCTCGATTCTGTAGCGACTAGTTTCGTCTGTTCATGCAGACTCTTCAGGCTAAATTGATTAATCTACGATTTCAACAGATTTTATGTTACCGATTTAATTGTTATTCATATTGTGTAACATTTCTAAATATATTCTTGTGACGTAAGATTAAGTCTCCGTTTGGCTTTAGCTATTTTCTTGACAGGTATAGGGATTTTAGTGTTATGGCTGGCTTTAATGTCCATTCTCTTAATCCTAGATGCCTTATCATCATCATTTCTACTACAATTACCTTCAATTTCAGTACAAGAGCTAAGATCTACTTGAGTTTTGCAATAGTCTCTTTCATCAGTGATGGCTCAAAACACTTTTTCGAATTTGTCTAATTTCTGACCAATTCTTTTAGATTTATCAAAAATTCGTTGTTTTCCTCAGCACAAATCATTTTTTCGGATTCTTCTATGTATTTGTGTTCGAGTTATCTAATGTTACTAATATTGTCCTCAGCGTCAACCTCACATTTCTTTTTTTCACTTGGATGTTCTACGACGTACATCTTCTTCGACTTTGTTTTTAAAATATTACGATTCTCTTTGTGCAACTTCCTTACCCCTGAATCAGGATGTGTTTTGAATATGCCCATCTTGGACTTAATTTTTTCTTCATTGGCTTGCCATATTTGTTCTGATCTAAACTCTTCCTTTTCACGTTCTATTTTCCATTTATTTCTAAGCGATTCCATCTTGAAAGGATATTTGCCATGCATAAATTCAATTATATCATTATTTTTTTTGTCGATAGTCTTAATCTTCTCTTTGTAGCTATCCCTTTTTGATTGCGATAGTTCTATTTCTTGCTTTAACCTTTGCTTGGCATTTTGGATTCGTAGTTGATACTCTTGTCTGCTTTCCTGTGGATGGTGCTTTGGAACTAGGTGCTTTGGTACTTTAATGTCGCCTTTGTTGTAACATTCCTCGTACAGTTCAGCAATTTTCTTGTTCTTTAAAAAGTTGTAATAAGCTAGTTTTCTCCTTTTCTTCATCTTTCGCATGATTTTTGAATATTCTAATGACTTCTGTTCTTGGGTTGTAATTCTTGTTTCATCCCTCTGGACATAATATTCAAGGAGTTTAGTCATGTTCACGATATTCCCAGCCAAGTCGATATCTTCATTAAGGTTGCTTTCTAATAAGAGGGTTGCTGTCTCCCTAATTTGCGTTATAACTTCGAGAATAAAGGATGCTTGACCTGATTGAAATAGTGTTTCATCTTCTTGGTCATCAAAACCTTTCTGTTGTTTGCTTTCTGCCATCTCATATGCGTAAGGAGAAGTATAAGTCGAAACGAAAGAAATACAATACGCAAGTAAACTATATGTCGAAACTTAAAGAAGGCATTAACAAAAACAACTCTCGATTCTGTAGCAACTAGTTTCGTCTGTTCATGCAGACTCTTCAGGCTAAAATGATTAATCTACGATTGCAACAGATTTTATGTTACCGACGTAATTGTTATTCATATTGTGTAACATTTCTAATTATATTCATGTGACGTAAGATTAAGTCTCCGTCTGGCTTTAGCTTAACAGGTATAAGGTTTTTAGTGATATGACTGGCTTTAACTTCCTTACCCCTGAATCAGGAGGTGTTTTGAATATGCGCATCTTGGACATAATTTTTTCTTCATTGGCTTACCATATTTGTTCAGATCTAAACTCTTCCTTTTCACGTTCTATTTTTCATTTATTTCTAAGCGATTCCATCTTGAAAGGATATTTGCTATGGATAAATTCAATTGAAGAGAAAAGAGAAAACTAGAAAAGAGAAAACTAGGTTATTACAACTTTTTAGAGAACAAGAAAATTGCTGAACTGTACGAGGAATGTTACAACAAAGGCGACATTAAAGTACCAAAGCACCTAGTTCCAAAGCCCATGCAGTGGAAAGCAGACAAGCGTATCATCTACGAATCCAACATGCCAAGCAAAGGTTAAAGCAAGAAATAGAACAATCGCAATCAAGAAGAGATAGCTACAAGGAGAAGATTAAGACTATCGACAAAAAAATTGATGATATAATTGAATTTATGCATGGCAAATATCCTTTCAAGATGGGATCGCTTAGAAATAAATGGAAAATAGAACGTGAAAAGGAAGAGTTTAGGATCGGAACAAATATGGCAAGCCAATGAAGAAAAAATTAAGTCCAAGATGCGCATATTCAAAACACCTCCTGATTCAGTGGTAAGGAAGTTGCACAAAGAGAATCGTAATATTTTAAAAACAAAGTCAAAGAAGATGGACGTCGCAGAACATCCAAGTGAAAAAAGAAATGCGAGGTTGACACTGAGGACAATATTAGTTACATTAGAGAACTCGAACACAAATGCATAGAAGAATCCGAAAAAATGATTTGTGCTGAGGAAAACAACGAATTTTTGATAAATCTACACTCGAAAGAATTGGCCAGAAATTAGACAAATTCGAAAAAGTGTTTGGAGCCATCGCTGGTGAAAGAGACTATTGCAAAACTCAAGTAGATCTTAGCTCGTATACTGACATTGAAAGTAATTGTAGTAGAAATGATGATGATAAGGCATCTGGAATTAAGAGAATGGACATTAAAGCCAGCCATAACACTAAAATCCCTATACCTGTCAAGAAAATAGCTAAAGCCAGACGGAGACTTAATCTTACGTCACATGAATATAATTAGAAATGCTACACAATATGAATAACAATTAAATCGGTAACATAAAATCTGTTGCAATCGTAGATTAATCATTTTAGCCTGAAGAGTCTGCATGAACAGACGAAACTAGTTGCTACAGAATCGAGAGTTGTTTTTGTTAATGCCTTCTTTAAGTTTCGACATATAGTTTACTTGCGTATTGTATTTCTTTCGTTTCGACTTATACTTCTCCTTACGCATATGAGATGGCAGAAAGCAAACAACAGAAAGGTTTTGATGACCAAGAAGATGAAACACTTTTTCAATCAGGTCAAGCATCCTTTATTCTCGAAGTTATAACGCAAATTAGGGAGACAGCAACCCTCTTATTAGAAAGCAACCTTAATGAAGGGTTAGCACAAAATGAAAACAACTCGCAGTTTTGTGCTATCATCCTCTCAGATATTTATTCTAGCTCGTGAATCCAAGTCTGTACTTGACCATTGGCTGTTCATGGTCTCTAGCAATGAAAATCATTGGAGATCTAAGATATTTTGGGATATTTTGGGCATTATCTCTTCATCTACTATTTGAGCTAAACAAATAGATTTATCGTAATACTTAGTCTTGAGGGCTGCATGGCCTTTGTAGGAGAAGGAGTTAAATTTTGTACTTCGTTTTGATACAATTCTGTCTTTCTATTTGATCATCTCGATCTGCTGTTTGTCTCTGCATTTGTTCTTCGTTTCAATATAGCAAACAAAGCTGACATGATTCATTCTAGCAATGAGTCGAGAATAAATAAGGAATTAAAGATCTACCAACCTTGACCAAGTTTTTTTCTTGTAGCAGTTTATGTTTCTGACCTCTGGCACATTCAAATCAAAACATTGTTGACGGTCTTTGAGTACAGCGAGACAAATCAGAAACTATGACAGAATTATTCTGCCCGTTTGATGAACCTAGTATCAACGGCAACTTGCCATAAATATAATGGAAACCATGTTCTGCTTAAAATGTGTTCCTGTCCTCTTGTTACAACTGTAAATTCTATCCCAAATCAAAATCGACTTAGAAATAACGTGTAACAGAACTTAGGTCATGTGACAACTGCACTCCTTTCTGAAGTGTCTCATTCACTTATGAAAGCAATTTTTAACAATGAGGGAAAGTTTAGGCTGCACCCTGGTTTCATATCGCATTTCTGACTCTCAATACTCTGATTTTCATAAGGAGGTTGAACACTATGAAAATCACCATTCGGATTTTTGGCCGCCGACTGTTGAAATCATCGACGTCGGAGGCAGAAAGTTTCCTAATTTAAGCTGAAACCCACAGACCCATTTAACTAACATTAGATACTGCCGCAGTTTCACTCAACTAACATACTGCCACAATTTCGAAGCTACTTGCTCTCAAACAGAAAGTCTGGACTGTTCACGGCCGTACGCCATAAAGTCAGCATATGCTCGTTCCTGTTTGCAACCTTTAGCAACCAGGACGGTGACTGCAACGGCAACGCAAATGTGCCCGTTGTTTCCGAACATTGGCTTGAAAAGACTCCTTATTTTCCTGGCGAATTTGCTACCCTTGATGAAGTTGTCCTGTTTAGTTACACAACTTGGAAATCCTATTCCTTGGAATTTCTAACGTGCTGTGCTTCATTCACATCTGGATCTTCGAAGTGAAACTCACTTATTTTAAATTTTGATTATCAAGGAAAAAGAAGGTTCCAAAGTATTTAGATGACGAAGGAGATTTTATCTTGGCTTGTTTAAGAACATGTGAAGGTAAGTTGCGGGAAACTATACTTGGTTGCATCATAGAAGACGACGTTCTGGCTGGCGTTGCCGTCCTGGTTGCTTAAAGTCCCTAATGGCGATTTGGAAGCTTCTTCGCTAAACTATTGTAAGCCTTGTCATGTACCATCGTTCTTCGTACATGGCTAATGAGCCCCTTTGATTTCCTCTTTCAGAGTGAGGGAGCAGAATGTGCATCCATAGGTGAGGTGTTAAGTGTTTTGCGTGTTGGCTTCCAACCTGAGAAGATTGTGTATGATTCCCCTGTCAAGACAAGACCAGAACTCAGTGAGTAGTCCAATAATAGGCTTGCTGCGCGTCGCTAGCGGTGCTGCCCTGGCCTGCCATCGTACCTGGCATTCAGGTGCATGGATTCCTTCATTTAATCCATATTTAAAGTTGGTAATTACAATAGTAGTTAAGAGCGTACTAATTCAAACCAACAATTTGCAAAGAATGTCCTTATACAAAAATTAGTGGGATAATTTGCAACTACCCTGGCCTGACAGCCTATCAGAAACCCTGGCCTAACAGCATATGCGCAGTGTTGTGAGGGGTGGGGGCTCTGGGGGAGGATCAGTGATAGTAGCAATTGCTGTTGTTGCTGTTTTTCGTCCGGGGTTCCTATTGTTCAGCATCCTTCTCCTACGTTAGCCTGTCATCCAATGTGAAACAGATTCGCTTATTTATGTGTAATTTATCGTATGTTTAGCATTTTGTAGTTATTGATTTAATTCTTAACATTTACATGTGTTTATGTTAATGGCCAGACGGAAGTCATTGTCCTTTGTTCCTTGCGGTCGTGTCCTTGTAGTGTTTGTATAGTTTGTGTAGTAAATAGGAAATATAGTAGGATGTAGATGTAACATGTATTGTAAAATTTTAGATGATTAAAAAAATATATATTTTGCAGGTGCATTTATCGCGAGCCTATTCTTTAATCCTCTTTTTGAAAGCCGCAAGTGTTGGGACTTTTTAAATACACCCCCGTAGAACAAATAAAGTTGAGTTTCACGAAACATTGAGACTGAAAAGTTCAGATACAAAACGAGTAAGAAAAAGCAAACCACTCGAAGTCATCATAGGAAGAACAATCCTAAACCGCCAATTAGAAAGTCCATGCCATGGAGGCCCTACATCCTTCAAAAAGTTGAGAAACATCCTCCTACAACGTCTTCAACCCCTTCAACGTCTTCAAAACAGGCTATGTGATCTCACGAATACAGCAAGTTTCCATCTCAGCAATCCTGATCGTCAAAAGTACTCGGGTCGTTTATGCATTTTTATAGGAAATATAAGCAGTCACTTCAAAAGATAGAACTTACAAGTGCCTTAGAGACAATGCTAGGGAGATTTTCCTATTCAGGAAGTTGCTGCGGATTCCTAAACTGTCCCTGGCACTCGACAACAGAACCCAGTGAAAGGTTATCTTATCCGCCGCATTTAGGATGATAACCCACCCAGTATAAGATGATAATCCACCCAGTATAAGGTTATCCGCCGCATTTAGGATGATAACCCACCCATTTAGGATGATAACCCACCCAGTATAAGATGATAACCCACCCAGTATAAGGTTATCCGCCGCATCTAGGATGATAACCCACCCATTTAGGATGATAACCCACCCAGTATAAGATGATAACCCACCCAGTATAAGGTTATCCGCCACATTTAGGATGATAACCCACCCATTTAGGATGATAACCCACCCAGTATAAGATGATAACCCACCCAGTATAAGGTTATCCGCCGCATTTAGGATGATAACCCACCCATTTAGGATGATAACCCACCCAGTATAAGATGATAACCCACCCAGTATAAGGTTATCCGCCACATTTAGGATGATAACCCACCCATTTAGGATGATAACCCACCCTGTATAAGATGATAACCCACCCAGTATAAGGTTATCCGCCGCATATAGGATGATAACCCACCCAGTATAAGATGATAACCCACCTAGTATAAGGTTATCCGCCGCATCTAGGATGATAACCCACCCATTTAGGATGATAACCCACCCAGTATAAGATGATAACCCACCCAGTATAAGGTTATCCGCCGCATCTAGGATGATAACCCACCCATTTAGGATGATAACCCACCCAGTATAAGATGATAACCCACCCTGTATAAGATGATAACCCACCCAGTATAAGGTTATCCGCCGCATCTAGGATGATAACCCACCCATTTAGGATGATAACCCACCCAGTATAAGATGATAGCCCACCTAGTATAAGGTTATCCGCCGCATCTAAGATGATAACCCACCCATTTAAGATGATAACCCACCCAGTATAACATGATAACCCACCCAGTATAGGATTATCCACCCATTTACGCGCATACGTTCCATAGCGTGCAGCATCACGAACAAGAAATCGTTTCGTGTTATTGGTGTCGAAGTCGGCCATTTCCAACGCCAGAGGTCTAGAGTAGGAAGCTGCATCGAAATGGCGAGGACACAAGTAAGGTCCGGTGCTGTAGATGGCTGGATCAAAATTCGCTCTGTGCCTACGTACAAATTGCGTCCACAGTCTTCGAAGAGCTGGTTTCTTCGGAAATCGATGCATCGACACGCCAGGGGTACGACTACAAATTGTATAGGAAATTCCATTTGGCAGACCAGCAACACAGTACTGGCCACCACGAGTAGCAGCTGCACTCTTTGCTGATTTCTGCTGTTCCATTTGTTCACTTAGGCCTTGGCCTAAATTCACGTGTTCACACGTTAATGCAAAGCCACAATAATGACTTGCGAAATGTGTGATTAATACGTAAACACAACTATGAAGAGTGACGAACCTTATGAAATCCTCATCGAGTGTTTTGAGAAGAAAAATGCCTGTAATACATTACGACAATAGGCATGGTCTATTAACCAGACCCTGGTCTGCTAGGACCTAGGACGCTAGGACCATAGGACCAGGACCCATATTAACCAGACCATAGGTAAATCCCAATCTAAAAATAACATTTTTAGTTCAGAAGTTGAGCTGAATCATAGACTGTCATATGATTTTGTGAATACGCGTTTTTTTATAAGAAACTTGGATCAGGCCATAGTACTAAAAGTTTCTTAATTTCACATGAAATTTGGTCCATTTTAGTACTAAAAGGTTCTTAATTGGTTTCTTATTTTTTGAATGCAGAATTAGCAATGTGGTCGCTAACACTGCGGCAGATATGATTCTTGACATTTAAAACATCATGAAGGAATAAACAGTGTTCTGTTATGCCGAAAACACAAATAATTAGATACTATTACTCAAGAATAAAGGCCCAACGATCTATTTGCTATGATATCCATGCTTGTAACTTTTAAAAGTTTCTTAGTACTTCTCCGACATAGAACAAAGAGTTTCTTAAAATTTTGGCCATCTTAGTGCTAGTTTCTTATAAACCAGTTTGTTATAAAAAACGTGTAAGCTCCCCTCTCTGAAGTGTCTGAAATTGAATAAGCCTCCCAGGGGCTTAATAAAGCTTTTACGGTAGCAATAAATAGGACTTCCTAGAAGGTCTGGTCAGTATGAGTCTTGGTCCTACGGTCCTAAGGTCTAAGGTCCTAGCAGACAAGGGTCAAGACGTTTTTTTATAAGAAACTGGTTTATAAGAAACTAGTACTAAGATAGCCAAAATTTTAGGAAATTCTATTACCATGTCTGAGAAGTACTAAGAAACCTTTCAAAGTTAAAAGCGTAAATATTATAGCAAATAGATCGTTAAACCCTTATTCTTGAGCATTATTATCTATCTTGAGCATTATTGAGCATTCAACATAACAGAACACTGTTTATCCCTTTATGATGTTTTAAATGTCAAGAAACATACCTGTCGCAGTGTTAGCGACCACGTTGCTAATTCAGCATTCAAAAAATAAGAAACCCATTAAGAAAATTTCAGTATTAAAATGGACAAAATTTCATGCGAAATTAAGAAACTTTTAGTACTATGGCCTGATCCAAGTTTCTTATAAAAAACGTGTAATAGACCATGCCATTCTGCATTCAAAAAATAAGAAGCCAAGTAAGAAACTTTAAGTACTAAAATGGACAAAATTTCATGTGAAATTAAGAAAATTTTATGGCAGTCTATGATTCAGCTGAACTTCTGAACGAAAAATGTTATTTTTAGACTGGGATTTACCTATGGTCTGGTTAATATGGGTCCTGGTCCTATAGTCCTAGGGTCCTAGGCCCTAGCAGACCAAGGTCTGGTTAATAGACCATGCCACGACAATACGACATTTGAGGCCGGTAATGAATGAATTAAACATCTGAATTGAAATATCAGAATTGAAACACTTCATTAATGTGCGTCAGAATGTTTCATGATCTTGTTTCTTTCATCATTGAGCTCTTCGCTTTGCGTTTTGCAAGGGCTCACTACGCAGTTAGCACGTCATTTGCTTCCTTCCTTCATCTTCTGTAAAACACTTGACGTCAGAGAGGTCTGGTACCAAGCGTCCTGACCGCGCTCATTTGCCGCCACGATTTGAGTGAAACTTCGGTTTTCGATTCTAATTTTCGAGAAATGAAACCAAGAAAAATGAAATCGTGGATATCGATTTGTTCGATAGGAAGAATAAAAAAATTCGATTCATTTTCACTTTAAAATCAATCTGTCGTCGTATTTGCTTCTTTTTATTAGTAGGTAATGGAATTTTAGATATTGGAGGAAGTCTCAGTTTATTTTGTTTATCTTTGCGATAATGGGTTCCTTTCTCATTAGTTGTTGGCGTATCATCGTCTGATTTTTTCTTGAAGGCTCTTCCTACTACATCGCCTTGTCTTGCATTTTCCTTCGTACCGTCTGTTGTGAAATCTTCTTCTTTTTCGTTCAGTCTTTCTAAAATATTTGTCAGTTTGTCCAGTTTTGTTTTATCAAGAGCTGTATTGCTTTCTAGTAGCGTGAGTAGCATGAGTAGCGTGAGTAGCATCAATGTCATCCCGACTGGACTTGGTTTGAAGAAAGTACCGTCGTTATTTGGAATTTTCGCGTCACGGAATTTTGAAGAGACATGGCAAGGCATTTTGACAACTGCCCAGGAACAGCTACTCATAATATAGTTACTCATAATACAGGAACAGCTACTCATAATACAGGAACGCTACTCATAATATAGTATCGGGACAGTCTGGCAAGAACATATGGCAATGCTTATGAAGCGCTGCAAAGAGAACGACAAAACCTTTTCCAAGAAGAACTAGACCACATCAAAGAGCAGGTCGAAAGTCTTAAGGACACAGAAGAGAAACAAGAAAGTAAATAAGCTGTGCAATGAATCGGGAATAGCTCTGACCAACGAAAGGCTTGCAGAACTTCAAACCACAGATCACCACAACCGCGAGCTGTTTGACAGTAGCGATCTTCGGCCAATGGAGAGAAGACAAGATAAGACCCCTGGACATGTTGTTGAACCAGTAAACGGCGATTTAGTGAATGAAGCGGAGGTGACGGAAAATGGGAGGCTAACAGGACGATTTGTCAGTGGGAATGTGGTGAATCTTTCTCGAAAGGAACTTTCGGCAGAAGACATAAGTCTCCTGTCGAAAGGCGTCGAAAGGCCTGAAATTTTCACCCACTCCCACTGACATCGACAAAGCGAAACTTAAAGGAGACCTCGAAGCATTCAAGAGAAGGATGAGATTACGGTGGCATTTCAGGGACAATGAGGACAGTTTTTCAGAGTACAATAACGAAAACAAATTTAGAACCAAATCCTCGTGGCAGCCCTCAAAAGAAGACCCAGTCCTAGAAAACTATCTTTCGCTGCTGGAGAAGGAGGTAATGTCTGTCTCGCCGGAGGGTAAGAACTTTAGTAACCTTTCTCCTTCTGAACAATTTTTTTTGAAACAACTTAAATCTGATAGGAACATAGTAATCAAGGAAGCGGACAAGGGATCAGCTGTTGTAGTATGGGATAGGGGGGACTATATAAGTGAGGCTAACCGACAACTAGACGATAGGCAGGTCTATGAAGAAGTAGAGGTGGACCCCTCGGTAGATCTGGGTAAGACCATTAATTCTAGGTTGAATGAGATGAGGGAGGAGGACCCGGGATTAGAGGAAGTGACTGAGTATTTGAAAGTTAAGGATTCTAAGTTAGGTAGATTTTACTTGTTGCCTAAGATCCATAAGGGTCTTAGTAATAGTGTTACGAGGAGACCAGTCATTTCCAATTGCGGTACATTAACAGAACATATTTCAGAATATTTAGACCACCACCTTAACTCGTTGGTTAGCCAAAGTAGGTCGTATGTTAAGGACACTAACCATTTTTTGTTTAAGCTAAGTAAGTTAGGAAAGATACCAGAGGCGGCTATGTTGTGTACGGTTGATATTGTGGGACTCTATCC
Source organism: Aurelia sp. 4 Dawson et al 2005 (assembly GCA_964019985.1). NCBI lineage: Eukaryota > Metazoa > Cnidaria > Scyphozoa > Semaeostomeae > Ulmaridae > Aurelia > Aurelia sp. 4 Dawson et al 2005. The sequence continues at coordinate 13,703,816 of OZ026494.1, read as the reverse complement.
CAGCATTCCACACGGGGAGGGTTTAGAGGCCGTCAGGGAGGCGCTGGATAGAAGGGAAAACCCGGGCGTGGCTACTGATATCCTAGTGGGGTTGGCGTCCTTGGTCTTGGAGAATAATTATTTTGAATTTAATGATAGGATTTATAGGAAGAAATTGGGCACGGCTATAGGCACGATGTTCGCTTCGGCCCACGCCAATCTCTTCATGACCCGGTTGGAAGAGAGGTTGTTGGAGGCTTCAGCTGACAAGCCCCTCGTCTGGATGAGATTCATCGATGATGTATTCTTTATCTGGGGACGCATGGGGAAGAAAAGTTGAAGTCTTTCATCTATCCTCTCAACAGTAGCTACGAAACCATAAAGTTTACTAGCGAACAATCACGGGATAGGATTAGCTTTTTAGATGTTCAGGTTAGCGTGGGGAGGGGGAGTCCTTTCGACAGACTTGTTTTGCAAACCTACTGATACACATCAGTACTTGCACAAGAAGTCTTTTCACCCCTGGAACACCAAAAAGGCGATCCCCTATGATCAGGCACTTAGGTTTCGTAGGATATACTCGGAGGATCACCAGTTTCAGGAGAGAGTAGGCGAGTTAGCTGGATGGCTTAAGGATAGGGGCTACGAAGAGTCTTTAGTTAATGAGCAAATAGATAGGGTACGTAGGTTAGGTAGGACGGCTCTTCTAGCAAATTCGGGAAATAGGACCTATAACCAAGAGAGGGGGGAAGGGTTCCGCTTGTTGTGACCTATCATCCAGCGCTTGATAGTTTGGGGAAGGTTGCCAGGAGACTCCATCCTATGCTCACGAATTCGGAGGAGCATAGGAAGGTGTTTCCTGAGCCACCTTTAATAGCTTTTAGGAGATGTAAGAACCTTAAGGATATACTTGTTAGGGCTAGGCTGAGTAATGAGGGAAATGGGGGAATGATAAGAACGGATGTTCTCGTTGTGGTAAATCTCGTTGTCAAGTGTATAACATTATGAGTAATAGTGAACAATTTCATTGAAACATAGATAGCAGGGAATACAGGATAAACTATTCGTTTAATTGTGACTCGTCAAATGTTGTGTATATGTTGGAATGTACTGTTTGTGGTGTACAATATGTTGGTAGCACCTGCACGCCTTTTAGGCTTAGGCTTAATAATTACAAGGCGTGTAGTCGTAAGTTTAATTCGGGGGCCTCAGTATCCCAGGCGGAATTCTTCAGACATTTTACTGAAGAAGGCCACCAGGGGTTTCTGAAGGATATTGGCGTTAAGATAATCGATAGGCTAACGGGGGGAAATAGGACGCGAGAAAGCTTCTGGCAATATCGGCTAGATTGCATTACCCCTAAGGGTTTAAACGCTAGGCAGGTTGATACATAGATTTCATTTTTGTTATATTTTTGGTTGTTGTGTTGCTTTTTTTTTAGCACTGAGCTTTTCGTTAGGGACACACGCTGTTTTTCTACCAATCCACTCTAGGATCTTTCTATTGTTTGTTTTGTTGTAACATGCGATCTTTTCAGCTTTGGCGAGACAGACACAGCCACCGGCTTCAGCAGTTCTTATCTCTGCGCTTTCTTTGATCTTTCTCCCGCCACCTTTGTATTACCGGCTATTTAACAAATTTTTAATACGCATTGTAATGAGTAGGATCCCGGTTAGGCTATTGTTTGTCTTGTATTGTTATTGGAATTCGTAATCTATATGTATGCTCCTGCTGATTTTGAAAAGTCATACTGATGAAGGCTTCGGCCGAAACGTTTACAAGACTGTGTTTTTTCTGAGTTCATATATATATATATTTATATACATGTACTCAGAAAAAACACATCCCTTAAACGTTTCGGCCAAAGCCTTCATCAGTATGACTTTTCAGAATCAGATTGAGCATACATATAGATTACGAATTTCAAAACCATACAACACACTAGCCTAAGTGGGTCCTACCTATAACAATGCGTAATTAAAATTTGTAAAAGCAGCCGGTAATACAAAGGTGTCGGGAAAAAGATCAAAGAAAGCGCAGAGTTTAGAACTGCTGAACCCGGTGGCTGTGTCTGTCTCGCCGAAGCTGAAAGAGAACAACGCATGTTACAACAAAACAAACAATAGAAAGATCCTAGAGTGGATTGGCAGAACAGAAAGCCTAAAAAACAGCGTGTGTCCCTAACGAAAAGTTCAGTGCTAAATTCAGAACAACACAACAACCAAAATTGAAACAAAGATGAAATCTATGTATCATCCTGCCTAGTCTATGTAATCTATGTAATCTATGTATCAAAAGGATTTTGACTGTACTTTTGAAGAGCTATTACACAGGAACGAGGAAGTTACAATACATGTAAAAAATCTGCAAAAACTTATGTTAGAGGTATACAAGTGTATTACCTCTGGCAACCCCGCTTTTCTGTGGGAGTTCTTCAATCGAAAGATGCTTCCATATAGCTTAAGAATAAATGATCTCCTCCAACTTCCTAAAACCAGGACTAGTAGATATGGAAACGAGTCTCTCTCATCTTGGGGTAGTATGGTTTGGAATCGGCTTCCAGACATATATAAGGCTGCAAAAAGCTGTGATGAGTTCAAAATGAGAATCAAAAGTTGGAAGGGATCTGGATGTAACTGCTGCATATGTATGGTTTGAATAGGGTTTAATGGTAGAACATAATTTGAGCATTTAAATAGGGTAGAGTTGGCCTTTATTAGCATCTATTAGCTATTCTTCTAGCCAACTGTAAATAAATTGTATTATTATTATAATTATAATTATAATTATATTTATTATAATTATTATTATATTATTATAGTGGTTAAACCCTTAGGGGCAAAGCAATCTAGCCGATATTGCCAGAAGCTTTCCCGCATCCTTTTTCCCCCCGTTAGCCTATCGATTATCTTTACGCTAATATCCTTCAGAAACCCTTGGTGGCCTCCTTCAATGAAATGTCTGAAGAATTCCGCCTGGGGTACTGAGGCCCCCGAGTTAAACTTACGACTGGACGCCTTGTAATTATCAAACGTAAGCCTAAAAGGCGTGCAGTTGCTACCAACATGTTGTACACCACAAACAGTACTTTCCAACAGATACACAACATTTGACGAGTCACAATTAAAAGAATGGTTTATCCTATATTCCCGGTTATCTACATTATAATGAAAATGTTCACTATTGCTCTTTACATGACACATTTGACAACGAGATTTACCACAACGAGAACACCCTTTTTTATCTGTCCCCCCACTTCCCTTGTTATTCAGCCTAGCCCTAACAAGTATATTACTTGCCACGAAATACCGGGTTGGCGTCCGGTTGGGGCTAGTCTGTCTCATGGGTAGGGGGTGCTCTTTAGCCTTGGTTGGTAAACCCCCCTAGAGATGGTGTTCTCGATAAACACACCGGTGGTTGTGTCACCTTATCATTACTCCCTCAGTTCGCTTTAAATGGAAAATTGTGATTTATCAGATAACGGCGTGAATGAGACTAGAACCTTTGGTGACGGCCTCTCGCCCGGCAGGTGCTCCATGGAGACGCACCGTGTACCCGGTCGTCATCAAGCTACTGCTACAGCGAGGATAAGGTGGAGAAAGTGGACACAACACGAAAATCGGATGGTAATGGAGTGTTACTACCTCAGTGAACAAGGAAAGAAAGGATACAGAAAGAGAATGCATGCAATTTGGAATCAACAAGAAATGTTTTCTGTTACTGAACATCGATCAGTAGATCAAGCCAATCAAATAAGGAACAGAAAATGGTTGATTGATTTGGAGTTGGAGGAAATAAATCGAAATATCCAAGATGCTGCCCATGGGCAAGTGACTGAAGATGCTAGCAACAGAAAAGAATATGATGTGAACCCAACTGTGAACCCAGATATTTTAGATAGTGAGGAAGAAGCGAGACCACGAAATGTAGAACAAGGAGGAGAGCAAGCACCGGAAGATGAGGAAACGGAAGAACAATTTGTACGCATTAAAGAAGGGAAAACACTAAGTGTGGAAGAGAACGATATAGTCAACAGGATTTCAGAGAAAATTGGAACAAAGAGGCAGAGATTACCATCACTTAAGGGCACAAACAGAGCAAGGTTGAATAAAATCGTGCATAAAGTAGACAGCGTAATTGCAAAAATTATCTTAGAAAGTATAACTGACTCCAATGATATCATCTATGCAGGAGCAGCGGTAGCCACAGAAATGATAGGAATAAAGGCAGGAAAGAAGTCGAATAATAAAGAGCCATGGTGGAGAAGACGTTCAGAACAACGAGTGAAGGAGCTCAACAGAGACCTAGGATAAATTAATTCATTGATAGAAAAGAATACTCTGAAGGAAAGAATCACTGGAAGACTACAACAGAAGTATAAGATCAAACAGAAAGGGTTAAGATTAGTCAGGCAGGAAATCAAGCAAAAAATAAAAGCAGGTAGTGCAAAAATTAAGAGGTACAACAACAGAATTAGCCAATACCATCAAATAGGATTTTTCCAACAATGAAGGCAAATTTTATGAGCAACTTAATAATGGAGGGATCAATAGATGGACTGGCATTCCCGACCAAGATGAAGCAAACAAATTTTGGAGTGGGATCTGGAGTGAAGAGAAAGTTCATAACACTGATGCCGATTGGTTGAAAAAGACTAGAGATCAACTTAAAGACATACCGGAGCAAGACATAATTTTGATAACAACCGAGAAAATGAGGAATACGAAAGATGCCTAATTGGAAAACCCCTGGACCCGATGGTGTGCAGGGTTATTGGCTGAAGAATTTCAAATGTGTGCACGAGAGTCTCCAATTAGATCTAATTGAATGCCTTGAAAGTGCAACAGTACCAGATTGGATGGCAAATGGAAGAACCGTGCTCAAACATGACATGACATGTCAAAGGCATAGGTGGATGGCATTTGCCACCCATATGGTTGTTTTTGCCCAAAATTCTGGGTTCATTTTCCAGAACATTTTCTCTAAATAAGGGTCAGTTTTGCTAAAATCAGTAAGGATAATTGAAAATGGGTAGTTTTCACCCAAAGCTTATCACAAATGGGGTGCAACAGCGAACTTTGGTAGTTAGAAGAAGGAAGGTTTCTGAAAACCGGGTGATGGACCCCATTTCATGTACCCACTGGGCCCTACAGCTTTGGGATTTCTCTATCCACAGTTTCAAGAAACTCCTAAGTTTGGATGATCAGCCTGGATGAATGACAAATGGAGCTTCCTTATATCTAATACAATGCCACAATGTTTTCAGTATGCTTTTGGGAAGAAAACAATCATGGTTGTCATAGATTATTTTGAAGTTTTGGTTTAAGGCCTTCAAATTTGTTAGCCAGAGCTAAAACTTTTCAAACTACAAACAACAGTGCCATAAAGGTGTTTTTGGTATCACGCCCCAGGGTTCATTCAGCCTTGGTTCTTAGGTATGGGGACAGATTTCTGACTGACAGGGGGTCTATCATAGTGTGCTGTGGAATTTTGAAACTGCTGAAACCCAGAGATTTAGTAATGGTAGACTTACAATAGAAGAAGGTGTTAGGTTACCAAGCTAAACTTTCAGCATATTCCTTTACATGAGGCAAAACCAGCTGGACCAGGTAGACCATTGCTTCTGCTTCAAGGAACATTACCTATGAATTACTTAAAGAAATTCTTGCCCTACTGTTGCCAGAGTTATTAGAGTTGGTGTACCCCTAACCAATTTATGTGTCCTAGTAATTTCTTTAACTACTGTTACTGCTTAGTAGTCAATAGGCCAAATATAAAGCAGGCTGGTCAGTTTGATCAAGAGGCTTTGCAAAACTTTAGATTTAATCAACAGGGTATATATACGAAATAAAACATTTTTTTACCTCTTCTGGGATGAATGATCCCACTAAGGTTATTGGCAATGATGTGTACCAAGAGTTATCCCAGTCACCAAGATTGTTATGAACGTCTTCCACGTTTTTTACCATTTGCCGAATTTACCCCAAACTTACTATCTTTAATTATTCGTGTAGAATCTAAACACAATTTTTTTAAAGAATTTATCCAAAGATGCTCGAAGCTTCTTTAATCTCGGGAGATCTTCGTTCTAAGACAGGCATGCGAGCCTGTAAACAAGGTACGAGAGCAAGTCGGCGGCCTACTAGCCTGCTAGCGGCAAGCCTTTTGGGTCACGTTCTTCCCTGAAATCAGCATAGGATCAACACCAGTTATTGAAACTTTCTCCACATATCGCTCTATAGCATGCGAATACAAAATTTTTTCCATAATCCCGCTATGATATCGATTCATTTCGAGTTCTAAAGTCTTTAAATATGCTATACGCGGTTGATTCAGTAGCCATGTTGAGCAAAGTGGAACACCAATATGGCCGCCAACCTCGTTTCCGATCTTCGTGACGTCACGTAAAAACGCTCTATCTGTTTTTCTTCTTGTGATATTCGTTTTCACGCTCTATTTTTTAAGGAACTGCTTTCTTCACAAACAGGAGAGTTACATATGAAATCCCCCGTTTAGAAAACTTTATGCAGAATGTAGGAGAAAAATAGATGCATCTTTTTCGAAAGGATTTGCAATGATAGTATCTGATTTTGAACTATTTGATTATCGCATTGATCTGTTTTTATCTTGGAAAGGGTTTCTGTTGGAGAAAGGTGTACATGTGAACGTCGACAGCCTTCAAGAACTTGACATCATCACAGAAGTGATTAAAGAAGTAAAGTATGTTATATTACCGTAAAGCAATTGGAAATTATTAATGAATGCATGTTGTAGCAAGAGTAAATCATTGACAGGTTTTTCGCTCTCATAAGTTACCAGGAATTGCATTTTTACAAGTTTTTCTCTTAAAGAACGCGAGCATGATTATACTGAGTCAGTCATCTTATTTCGTTCTGTTTCATTTTCCATTGGGGCCAGTTTTGAGAAGAAGCATTAAGCATGGAGCAAAACAGATTTTCATGTTTTTGTCAAACTGAATTTCATTAAAGGGCCTGTATTGAAAACGGTAGAGTTTCGAGAGATCACTGAGAGCCTTGCGTTGAATATATCTCGAAAGCATGCAAAAGTTAAAATGATGAATTAAAAACCAACTATCTGAGGGATTTTACTAGCAGATGATTGACCTATTGCAGTTGATCGACTTATTGAATTCAACAGATTTTACCGGATGAGAAAAGACTGCTTGGCGCTTGAAGAGCACTGCTCCCTGAACATCAAAGCAATGACATTGCAAACTGTCATGTTTCCTTCCGGATATGTTCAGTTAGATTCATTAATTTACCTAGCTTTAATTTGGCATTACTTACCATGGATATGGGTGGTTGTTTGCAGAGAGCCTCTTTCAGTAACCAGCAAAAACGAATAATGACATATTCATCCATGTATTCTGTCCTCGAGAGGAATTCAAATCCTCTTGGAAGGATTCAAGAAGGAAGACCGGTTTATCCTCCCAAGAGGAAAGCACATGCCAAAGTGTGTTTTAGTCAGTGCCTTAGGTTAAAAAAATATTTGTGGAATTTGCTATAGATTTTATCACTGCTTCTCGAAGTTGTCTTTAAGGGACTCATTTGAGAAACTTCCTTATGAATTGTGAACGCTATGACCGATTTCGACCTGGAAAAGTTCAAAATAAATTGAACATATTGGCTATTCAATCATGCTTTGCAAAATTTTATTGCTTTCATTTATAGGGTGGACATCTTTTATGACTTAACCAGTATGCTCTTCGCTTTCCAGAGTGTTGGGTTTTTGCATATCTTATTCTGAACGTTTGAATCTCAAGCCTCTTTTGAATGGACATTTTTTATCTTATTGCTGCAGTTACCCATTTTTGCCGCTCTGCAATGTTGAAATTCCTCGTAGTGCGGCACAGAAAGACAGGCAAAGTCTACCGGGTGAGTCAATAAAAACGCCCGGCGTTTCAAAAATCCTGATCCCTCAATATCAAATCAATGATGTTGAAAACTGTCTTGTTTTATCCCCGATATGTCAAATTAGATTCAGTAATTTACGCGGCTTTAATCGGTCATTCCTTCGCGTCGAAATAGGAGATTTTTTGGGGAAATCCCCTTTCGAAAACTTGCAAAAAAGAGCGAAAATAGCTGGCAAAATTTCCCTTTGTTCTCCTTCCTAGCAATAATGACTCTTGGATATGCTCATGTATTTTGTTCTCATGGGAGAATGGAATCCCCCTGAACAAGTTATTCACACTAGGGGAAAGACTTTCCAACCCGCCAAAACGAAAGCACATGCTAAAGCGTGCTGACAGTCATTTTAGCATGTCTTTTAAGGTCTCTCAATTGGACTCATTTTTGAAAATTGCCTACAGAATCTGAACTGAGTGACCGATCTTAGCCTGTAAGATTTATAAAAATAATTGAACATTTTAGCTATTTAATCAAATATTGTAAAATATCATTGCTTATATATTCAGGGAGCAGTAGCCTTTCAAATGTCGGGCGTTTTTTTTTTGACTCACCCGGTAGGCTTGATCATCAAAATGTTGATAAGTAATGCAAGCCCATCCTAGAATCATTGTTGTTTCTTAATCACAATGCATGATGTTACTGTCTGGTTTTGTTTGCCGGGTGCTTCAAAAAATAATCCACTTTTAGCAGGAAACGATACCGTGGATCGACGTTTTTGATCGTTTTCAATGTTTTCGAAATCGAACATTTTAAGAAATTTTCTTTCACCTCAAAAAAAGAAAACGGGAAAATTTGGAAGAATGGTTGGAGTTGAGCTACGGCATTTTGCTAAAGCTTAAAATATAAATCTTTGGAATCGGTCTCGTAGACGATTTGTTGCGTCCTGTTTACCGTTGATAGATTTTTTATGGCTCACCCGTTACAATTCTAGACAAAGCTGATGAGGCATTAATTGATATTATGGTCTTTTCACCTTTGCCCTCGTTTCAAAGTTACTTCATAATAAGACAAAATGCTTAGTTTTAAATTATCAAAAGTAATATTGACAATGGGGGGGGGGGTATCTTCTTGTTTCCTTTTTGGCTTTGAGCTGATGGAATGTGTGAATGGCATGAGTTTGCCGGAAAATATGGCAAAGTTGAGTTCTCCGCCACAATTGTCTGGGAAGGGGTAGAATGGGGGTAATGTGGGTCTAAATAGAGCAAAATCTCAAAATAAGTAGTTTGCAAAAGGACCACTACCCACTCAAACTTTTCGTTTCATTGACATTGAATGCTTCATTTTTCCTTCCAAAAAATCTCAGCTATGAGCTTCTTTTCCTTTTCCCCCTTTCTTCCTCTTCTTCCAATCAGGTAGACCATGTCCAAAAGAGAGCTTTAAGAATTTTGCACGATGACTTCAATATGCATTTTGAAGTACTTCTTAAAAGGACAGATGAACGAAGGGTGCACACAATGTATCTGCAGAAATTGATACTTTAATCTTTAAGTGCCTTTCAGAAGAAAATCCATCATCTATGTGGACATTCTTTGAAAGGGAAGACTTAACGTATGAATTACGAAATAAGAACCTATTGCAATTGCCGAAAAGAAGTGCAAACAAATTTGGAGTTAATTCACTCGTTTTCAAAGGCGCTCTCCTCTGGAACATTCTACCAGATATTATAAAAAACCCAAACTCAACAGCGATATTTAAAAGAATGATCAAAGAATGTAGTGGGAAAAACCTCACTGCAAGATCTGCAGTTAGATAAAAAATAGAGAGGTGACAACGAGGATCCCAGATTTGACATTTTAATTTTTGTAGTATTTATTGTAAATAGGTGGTTGATTTAGTGTGCAACTATGTATTATACCAACTGTAAATAATTTGATAATGATGATGATAATGATGATAATAACAAAAATAATAATAATAATAATAATAAGAATGATGATAATAATAATGATAATGATAATGATAACAATGATAATAATAATAACGATAATAATAATAATAATGATAATAATAATAATAATAATAATAATAATGATAATAATAATAGTGATAATAATAATATGCTTTGACTAATGAGAGCTACGAAATTAAAGTCTCTGCGTCAAATGTTTGTCTGGTAAATCTTCTATGTTCACTATTCCTTTCTTCGTGTACTAACTTGCACCTTTCCCGCCAAATGCTGTTTCCACCAATCATATTTGAGACTTAGCACCATTTCATCGTTGGTTTTGCTTCTTCATGTGATAGTCCTAATTTTTTCAAACATGTTCTTACTGCCTTGTGCACTGAGCCAAGTGATGCAAAACAAAGCACATTGATTTTTGCCTTAATCACGTTTTGCTCAAGCACTCTGATCAACTCTTTATATTTATCTGTTTTTCCTGAATACGATT
>OZ026494.1:13506019-13688519 GCA_964019985.1 Aurelia sp. 4 Dawson et al 2005 | reverse complement strand
AGATGAAGAGAGAAATTACCTGAAGAAAAATTACCTGACCAGAGAAAGATTAGAAGCCTAAAGGAAGATGAAAGCTACAAATATCTCGGAGTGCTCTAGGCAGATGACTTGAAAAGATCAGAAATGAAAGAAAATATAAAAAAGAATACAAAAGAAGAGTAAGGAAGGTCTTAGAGACGAGCTGAATGGCCATAACTTAATCAAAGCTGTCAATACTTGGGCAGTAGCTTTCATCCGATATGCAGCTCCCTTCCTAGACTGGAACAAAGATGAGCTTTTAGCTTTGGATCGAAGAACAAGTAAGTTGATGACGATGCACAAAGCTTTACACCCAAAGAGCAATGTGGATAGACTATACCTATCGAGGAAAGAAGGTGGAAGAGGTCTTATCAGTATCGAAGACACTACAAGAACAGCTATACTTGGACTACCTAAATACATCCAGGAGAGTGAAGAAAAGCTAATCACTGCCGCAAGGAAACCAGAAGATATGTCAGAAACAGCTAAGGAATTCAAAAGTAGAAGAGCAAACGAACGTAAGCAAGACTGGACCGACAAAACGTTACATGGACAGTTTTTAAGACAAACAGAAGCAGTTGCTAGCAAAGATAGGTGGGAATGGCTTAGTAAGGGAGGAATTAAAAGAGAAACGGAAACGCTCATCCTAGCTGCGCAGGAAAAAGCAATTAGAACAAATCAGATCAAAGCAAAGATCGATAAAACGCAGGAGGATAGCTAATGCCGGGTGTGTAAGCAAGCTGATGAAACGGTAAATCATCTCTTAAGTGAGTGCAGCAAAATGGCGCAAAAAGAGTTTAAAAGACGTCATGATTGGGTCGGAAAAAAGATCCACTGGGAAGGTTGCTTGAAATATGGCTTTGATGTAAAAAGCAAATAGTATGAACACGAACCAGAAACAACGATAGAGAACGATGTCTGTACAACAGGGCAACATTTCGTTTTCAATAGACCGCTGAGTTTGTTTTGATTTGGAGATTGACCAATCAGATCACGTTATTTTTAAAGATGGCGGCTCGCTGTAAACAAACCAAGCCTCGAAAAAGGGCTAAAACCCCTCTTTCTTTCTGAGCCACGGATTTGCCGTTTTCGAATATTTTCAAACAGTGACAACGAATTTCTTAAAAGTGAACTCTGATGCACACTTCCAATGCAGATGCGAAGGAATAGATCTGGGAGAAGGCGTTGTTATTAATCAGATTGAGGTAGAAGGCTATAAATATTTGGGAATGATAGAAAGAGGTGACATATCCCAACAGGAAATGAAGGAAAGAACAGAGAAAGCATATATCAATAGAGTGAGGGCAACTTTAAAGTCCAAGCTGAACGGAGGAAATGTTATAAAGGCAATCAATACATGGGCTGTGGCAACGGTAAGGTACGGGTCGGGTGTGACTAACTGGACTATCGAAGACTTGGAAAGAATGGACAGAAGAACCAAAAAATTATTAACAATACATGGTGGCTTTCACCCCAGATCTAATGTTGGAAGGGTTTATATTCCTAGAAATTTAGGAGGCAGAGGACTCACTGGTGTTCGAGATTGTGTTGAGGAAGAAGTTCTAAGTATTGGAAAGTGCGTCATCGAAAGCTCCGAGAAATTGCTCAAAGTTGCTGAAGAAGAACTCAGTTTTGTCAAAAGACTGCCAGCGGTTCTGGTGAAGGAAAGGAAGAATGATAGACAATGAGAGTGGAAGGAAAAGACGTTGCATGGGCAGTTTTCCCGTGAAATCGAAGAACATGCAAATAGGAGCAGATGGGAATGGTTAGAAAGAGGAGAGCTGAAACGAGGAACGGAAAGTTTGATTTGTGCTGCACAAGAGCAAGCCCTGAGGACAAACTCGGTAGCACATATTATAGACAAAACAAGTACCACACCATTATGCCGCATTTGCAAAGAGAAAACAGAAAGTGTGACCCATATTGTAAGTGCGTGCCCTAACCTTGCAAAGAATCAGTATCGAAAACGACATGACAAGCTAGGGAAGAAAATACATTGGTTACTGTGCAAGAAGTTCTTGATAGACTGCAATGAGAAATGGTTCTTGCATGAACCAGAGCCAGTGCAAGAGAATGAAAGATGTAAGTTGCTATGGGACTTCACAATACAAACAGATAAGGTGCTGGAAAATCGGAGGCCTGATATTGTTGTTATAGATAAAGAGAAAAAGAATGCATTCTTATCGATCTTGAAGTACCAGGAGATCAAAATATCACTGCCAAAGAGCAAGAAAAGATCACGAAATACCAAGACCTGCGTATAGAGATTGAAAAGCTATGGAATGTCAAAGCAGTTGTAGTACCGATAGTGGTTGGTGCACTGGGAACAGTATCCAAAGAGCTGGAGAAACATCTTAAACGAATAGACATTCCTCTCGTTGTCCCATGCTTGCAGAAGGCTGCCTTGCTAGGTACAGCCTTCATCTTGAGAAGAGTGCTTGGCATCTCAGGGTTCGGGTAGAACTCCGATATCAAGTGTGACATTCCCATCATGCGATGCTGCTTCTGAAAAAAATAATAATAATATTAATAATACTTTCTAATATGCTTTGACTAGCGAGAGCTACAAAATTAAAGTCTCTGCGTCAAATGTTTGTCTGGTAAATCTTCAATGTTCACTGTTCCTTTCTTCGTGTACAAACTTGCATCTCTCCCGCCAAATGTAGCTCCTATCTTTAAAAGTGGCAAGGCTGATGATCTTTCGAACTATAGGCCAATATCGGTCTTACCAGTTGTCTCCAGGTTGTTTGAAAAACTCATATATGATCAACTTTACAAGTACCTCGATTCTAACAAACATCTGTACTCAGATCAGTACGGATTTCGACATTTGCATTCGGTTGTTTCCTGTTTGCTTAAATGTACCAATGATTGGTACTTCAATATAGACCGGGGTAAATATACTGCAATGATTTTCATCGATTTAAAGAAAGCATTTGACACAGTAGATCATAAAATTCTCCTTGATAAAAAGCACCACTACGGGATTGATGGTCTCGAACACCAATGGTTCAGCTCTTATCTCCATAATCGCAGGCAGTGCTGCAAAGTCAACGGTGTCACATCCGATACAGCAGAAATTAATATTGGGGTACCACAAGGATCTTGCCTTGGACCTCTTTTATTTTTGCTTTATATAAATGATCTTCCTAGAAAGGCACACGCTACTATGTACGCCGATGATACAGCGATCTCCTACTCTTCGGATAAAATCGAAGAAATTGACGCTGTTGTCAATGCAGAACTAGCCTGCCTCGAGAAATGGTTGCAGGGCAATAAGCTTTCCTTGAATATCGTCAAAACACAAGCCATGATAATTGGTTCAGCCCAAAAGCTAGGGCTGATGAACAAAACATCAGAAATTACCCCTTGCTTCCAAGTTTACGGAAATGATATCGAGCTTGTGCATGAAACCAAATATCTTGGTGTCATGATTGACGAAAATTTGAAATGGGGAAGCCAGGCAAAGTTCCTTCAGACGAAAATCTCACGAGCCATTGGGCTTTTGAAATATGCCAAACAATTTGTACAAGAAGATACGTTAAGGAACATGTATTTAAGTATCGTAGAGCCCCACCTTAGCTATTGTTGCTCAGTATGGGGATGCTGTGGCGATACTAAACTGAATACCTTGCAAAAATTGCAGAACAGAGCTGCAAGAGTTGTCACGGGCAGCCCTTTTGATTCATCGGCTGCTCCACTGTTGCAAAGATTAGGATGGCTCTCAGTTGATAGGCTTGTCCACAGGGAAACATCCACTATGGTATATAAATCCCTAAATGGCCTTGCACCCGACAACCTATGTCAGATCTTCTCCCGATTGTCAGATGTTCACAGTCGGGTCTTACGAAATACGAAATGCGATCTTTATATACCTCGAATGAGAACAGCTTATGGTCAAAACTCGTTTGCTTTCCGCGGAGTTGATACATGGAACAAACTCCATTCTGATATCAAGTTAGCTCCTTCCATCCAGTCGTTTAAAGCCAAACTCAAAGCTCATAATTGAAAATATTCAAGGAAAGCTGGTTTTAATTATTCCGTTTTTCTATTCAAGTTTTTATTAATAGGTGTTTTGTATATTTATAGGATTAGACGATTATTGTTATTAGGTTATTTTTATTTTTAGTTGCAGGGTACATTGTAAAACAGTTACAAACTGAATTGTATCCCTGGGTAAAGAATTTTAAAATGTAAATGTAAATGTAAATGTAAATGATGTTTCCGCCTATCATATTTGAGACTCAGCACTATTTCATCGTTGATTTTGCTTCTTCATGTGAAGGCCCTAATTTTTTCAAACATGTTCTTACTTCCTTGTGCACTGAGCCAAGTGATCCAAAACAAAGCACATTGATGTTTGCCTTAATCCCATTTTTTTCCAGTAGTCTGATCATTTTTGTACTTCTCTACTTTTCCTGAATACGATTGTTCCATATACATATCAAAACAAACTGTAATTTCAGTGATTTCACACTCTTAATAATGATAATAATAATAATGATAATAATAATAATAATAATAATAATAATAATAATAATAATAATAATAATAATAATAATAATAATAATAATAACAATAATAACAATAATAATTTTTAGGACTTTTAGGAGTAGAGGATACAGTCAATATTGCAAAAGTTTCATTGAAAAGGTATGTCAACAATTGTACAGAAAGGTTACTAAGTTCATTGAGAATCACAGAAGAGGGTGAAGTTATTGAGTCGGAAGCTGATGTAAAGAAAAGAAAGAGAACGGAAAGGAAAGAAAACTGGAAAGAAAAGACACTGCATGGACAATTTCTGAGGCAAACTGATGACATCGCTGGTGAGGACAGGTGGCTATGGCTAAAGCAGGGAAACTTGAAGAGGGAAACAGAATCTCTAATACTTGCTGCACAAGAGCAAGCAGTCCGTACAAATGTGATCAAGGCCAAAATTGATAATACTCAGGAACAAAGTAAGTGCAGAATGTGCGGAGAAAAGGACGAGACGGTGAACCACTTAATAAGTGAGTGTAGTAAGATGGCACAGAGAGAGTACAAGAGAAGACACGATTGGGTTGGTAGGAGGGTGCACTGGGATGTTTGTAAAAAGTATGGCATCGAAGTAAATGATAAATGGTATCAACACGAGCCAGTTTCAGTGATAGAGAACGACAAATGTAAGATTTTATGGGATTTTACAGTGCAGACAGACCATATCATCCAAGCAAGGCGTCCAGATATGATAGTCATTGATAAAGAGACAAACAAGGCGCAGATAATAGACTTTGCTATCCCATATGACAGCAGGGTGGACAGTAAAGAGATGGAGAAAATTGAGAAGTACCAAGATCTCGTACGAGAACTAAAGAGGCTGTGGGACATGAAGGTGGTGGTCATTCCCATAGTATTGGGGGCACTTGGAACTACCCCAAAGACATTGCAGAAAAGAATGAAGGACATTGGCATTGAGACCAGAATCGGTGAATTGCAGAAAACTGTTATCCTGCATACAGCAAGGATCCTTAGAAAGGTCCTTGAGGTTTGATGAGTCTTGTTGACATCAAACCCCAAGAAGAACAATCCATTGACTAGAACAATGTGCGTTATCTTTCAATAATAATAATAATAATAATAATAATAATAATAATAATAATAATAATAATAATAATAATAATAATAATAATAATAATAATAATAATAATAATAATAATAATAATAATAATAATAATAATAATAATAATAATAATAATAATAATAATAATAATAATAATAATAATAATAATAATAATAATAATAATAATAATAATAATAATAATAATAATAATAATAATAATAATAATAATAATAATAATAATAATAATAATAATATGAAAACTAAAACCACCTTCAAGAAAAACAGAAAAGAAAATATGAAAAATAAGACTGTTTTATAAGACCTAACGTTTCGATTAAAAAATCTTCCTCAGAGTAAAACTTTACTGGGACAGCCGAGAATTTATACAGATTGTTTTCGTTAAAATTATACATGACGAGTCTATTTACAGATTAAAATACCTGATCCCTTTGTCCCTGATCAATAGAGAACGGATTGGAAGCGTTTTAAAGTTTAAGTTATTCCTTTGAGGCTATCCTGGCAGCTCTACAGTTACCCCCAAAAGACCCTCCGAAATATTCGCTTGATGCTTAACTCTTCTTTTAGCATCAGCTAAATCCCAGATGGCCTGATACTAATTCTTTACCCTTGAGGCTGCCCTGGCAACTCAGTTTCCCCCAACTGACCCTCCGAAATATTTTGCATGATGCTTAACTCTTTTTTTAGCAACAGCTAAACCCCAGATTGCCAGATACGGATTCCAATTTTTTCGATACCCTTGAGGCTGCTCTGGCAACTCAGTTACCCCCAAGAGAACCCCCGAAAGATTCGCGTGATGCTTTACTCTTCTTTTAGCAACTGCTGAATCCCAGATGGCCTGATACTAATTCCTTAAACAAGAGCAACCTCTAGGGACCTTTAGATGCATTGGCAGAATCTAAGCTGTTCCTCCGCACGCAAATATGTCTAATTCCATGTCTGCAGCTCTTTCATCAAGACCCTTTTGTGAAAAAGTTTGGAGTCGATATTGCCAAAACAACTCCTTTCGGCGAAGCGAAAAAACATCATCTGCCCCATCTATAATTTTGATACCCACCCGAAAAGTCCCATTGTGTCCGTTTTCAAAGAAATGACTGAAAAAAGAAGCCTGTGGGACAGGCTTCCCTTTATCAAGAGAATTTTCGTCGTGTTTGCGTACGTATGTCCTAAAATAGGACTTGTAAACATTAAACCTTTGCCGAAATTTAGTCTTAGTACTCCCCACATATTTCTTGTTGCATGACTCACACTGCAACAAATAAACCACATGATCAGAGTTGCAATCGTATCGCCCCGAGAAATTTTTAAAAGATCTGGTGGAATCAAAATTGTGGAATGTATCCCCCTCCCTCATCAAAGGACAAATCTGGCAACTCCTTCTGCCATTACATCTAAAAGTACCCTTTTCTATCAACTCTGCATCTATACTTGGCAGCTTAGCCCTCACAAGTTTATCTTTCAAACTTTTTGCCCTTCTGAAAGAAACTAATATTTTGTCCTTAAAAACTGTCTCATGCTCACTGTCTACCAGTAATAGGTTCTGGTTTTTGCGAAGGATGTCATAAACCTTGTACATAGCTGGGTGATATGTCAACACAAAAGGTATTTTCATATCATCCTTTTCCTTAGGTATAGGATCTGACAAAGTTGCACGATTTTTGTCCCGCACCCTATTGATTTGGCTGTCGACCTCGTTTTCACTGTAACCTCTAGCTAAAAGCCAAGTTTTTAAATCTCCTACCCTATCTATAAAAAACTGTTCCACTGAACAAATGCGGCGAATTCTAAGGGCCTGGCTATGTGGAATTCCCTTTTTGGTGTGATTTGGATGACATGAAGTTCTATGCAGGAGTTGATGGGTATCCGTAGGTTTTGTAAACAAATCCGTTATAAGTCTGTTACCCTGTTTGATGACTTGAACGTCGAGAAAATTCACCTTATCTGTTGACCATTCCGCTGTAAATTTTATAGAGTCGTGTGCCCCATTTAAGAAAGATATAAAATCCCTAAGTTTTTCCTCCCCGTGCTGCCAAATCAAAAAAACATCATCAATATATCTCCACCATACCCACGGTTTATCTTGAGCTTCAGCCAGTAATTTTTCTTCTAGTGCGGCTAAAAACAGAATCGCGTATGAAGGAGCGCATTTGGTACCAATCGCTGTACCCCTAAGCTGCTGATAAAAGTCGCCCTTAAATTCGAAAAAATTGTTCTTAAGAACAACGTGAGCTAACTCAAGAAGGGTATCTGTGGAAATGGTTTTATCTTCTCGACATTCAAGTACATTTCGTAACGCCTCCAATCCCTCCTCGTGCGGAATACTCGGATAAAGCCCCACCACATCAACTGTACATAATATAGCGCCCTCAGGGAGACCATCTAGATTCATGATTTTTCTAAGGAAATGATTAGTGTCTTTGACATATGACCGCACCTTTTTAGCTAACGGTTGCAAATGATGGTCCAAAAATGCTGAAATGTTTTCCGTAAAAAAACCACAGTTCGAAATAACAGGTCTCCCTGGTACGCTATTCAATCTTTTGTGGATTTTAGGGAGGAGATAAAACCGTCCCAACCTAGGGTTATTCACCATTAAGTAATCTAAAGTGGCTTGATCCAAATCTCCTCTATCACTAATAATTTTTAAAGTGTCCGAAATAATTTGGTGAAGCCGTTCCGAAGGATCGTCATCAAGCCTACTATATACCTCAGAGTCACCGAGTTGACTCTCTGCTTCCATGATGTAATCATCTCTGTCCCAAACTACCACCCCCGAACCTTTATCAGCCTCCTTGATGACGATCGTTCGGTCCGATCTAAGATTATTAATTGCTTCACTCTCCTCCCTACTAACATTTCTATAATTATTCCCTTGTGCCGATATATTCAAGAGTTCCTCCTCTAATTTGCTCAAATACAGCTCAATTGCAACATCTTTATGCCGTGGGTTGAATTTACTCTGGGGTCTAAAAGCTGGATATTCAGAGAAACTCTCTGATTCCCTAAAATGCTATTTTAAGCGAAGACGCCTACCAAAGCTTTCTAAATCAACTTTAATCTGCGAGTAATCCAGCTCCTTAGGTGTCATAACAAATTTTAAGCCTTTTGATAAAACCGAAATTTCTGATTCACTAAGGGCCCTTTTGGATAAATTGATAACCTTATCATTTAAAAACTGCCCCTCAATTCTACCATTGGTATCTACCTTACACTGAAAATTCGTGTTGTGTCCCTCTTGCTGCGTGCTTTCTACATTTGACGTTTCTCCAAATGTTCGTGTCTCTTGGTTGTTTCTCGGTATAATATTCGCATTGTTATTTTCTTCGCTTTCCATCAAGATTTGTCTTATATTTTGCCAATCTGGCACAGCAGCAGGTTGATTCTCTTCGGTGTTCATGTCTGAAACGCTTGCAAGTTGATCGTTTGACGTTTCTCCAGACGTTCGTGTCTCGTTCCTTGATATAATATTTACATTATTTACTTCTTCTTCCAATAAAATCCGTTGTATATTTCGCAAATCTAATTCAGCATTAGACTCATTCTCTGCAGTTTCCAAGACATTCTCCAAGTTTTGATTTTCCACAGTTACTAAGGTGTTAAAAACTGATCTCAGATCACTTGGTAATTCAAATTGCTGTACCAGCTCCTTATCGAGCATCAAAAAGTTTCTTGTCCCTAGCAAATTAGTAAGTTTCTTGTGTCGTCTCCTTCTAATACTATCATCAATCGTAGCAATGTGCTGGCGCAATGTGGAAAGAATTTCTGACACGTCCATAGAATTATCTGCATCCGACAAAAATTGAATAATCTTATCCCAAAGTTCTACCTGTATATTTACACATGATGTTTTGTACTCCTCATTTAATGCGCGAAGTATATCAAATTCAGCGCTGGCGATTATGTGAGACCACTTTCGTATGAATACAGTGGATGGTGTTCCAATCTGTGCCGATTTCCTCAATTTTAGTCCGTTAGGAACAACTCCATACTCGAGGCAAATATTTAGAAAAACCCAATGATTAAAATATCTTGTGGCTTTGTCAGCGAGGTTGAAAAGGATTCTTCTTGTGACTCGGCTGCCCTCATCCATTTAGCCCTCTCCGATGGAAATTAAAATTATGAAAACTAAAACCACCTTCAAGAAAAACAGAAAAGAAAATATGAAAAATAAGACTGTTTTATAAGACCTAACGTTTCGATTAAAAAATCTTCCTCAGAGTAAAACTTTACTAGGACAGCCGAGAATTTATACAGATTGTTTACCGATAAAATTATACATGACGAGTCTATTTACAGATTAAAATACCTGATCCCTTTGTCCCTGATCAATAGAGAACGGATTGGAAGCGTTTTAAAGTTTAAGTTATTCCTTTGAGGCTATCCTGGCAGCTCTACAGTTACCCCCAAAAGACCCTCCGAAATATTCGCTTGATGCTTAACTCTTCTTTTAGCATCAGCTAAATCCCAGATGGCCTGATACTAATTCTTTACCCTTGAGGCTGCCCTGGCAACTCAGTTTCCCCCAACTGACCCTCCGAAATATTTTGCATGATGCTTAACTCTTTTTTTAGCAACAGCTAAACCCCAGATTGCCAGATACGGATTCCAATTCAACAGATAAGGTGAATTTTCTCGACGTTCAAGTCATCAAACAGGGTAACAGACTTATAACGGATTTGTTTACAAAACCTACGGATACCCATCAACTCCTGCATCGAACTTCATGTCATCCAAATCACACCAAAAAGGGAATTCCATATAGCCAGGCCCTTAGAATTCGCCGCATTTGTTCAGTGGAACAGTTTTTTATAGATAGGGTAGGAGATTTAAAAACTTGGCTTTTAGCTAGAGGTTACAGTGAAAACGAGGTCGACAGCCAAATCAATAGGGTGCGGGACAAAAATCGTGCAACTTTGTTAGATCCTATACCTAAGGAAAAGGATGATATGAAAATACCTTTTGTGTTGACATATCACCCAGCTATGTACAAGGTTTATGACATCCTTCGCAAAAACCAGAACCTATTACTGGTAGACAGTGAGCATGAGACAGTTTTTAAGGACAAAATATTAGTTTCTTTCATAAGGGCAAAAAGTTTGAAAGATAAACTTGTGAGGGCTAAGCTGCCAAGTATAGATGCGGAGTTGATAGAAAAGGGTACTTTTAGATGTAATGGCAGAAGGAGTTGCCAGATTTGTCCTTTGATGAGGGAGGGGGATACATTCCACAATTTTGATTCCACCAGATCTTTTAAAAATTTCTCGGGGCGATACGATTGCAACTCTGATCATGTGGTTTATTTGTTGCAGTGTGAGTCATGCAACAAGAAATATGTGGGGAGTACTAAGACTAAATTTCGGCAAAGGTTTAATGTTTGCAAGTCCTATTTTAGGACATACGCACGCAAACACGACGAAAATTCTCTTGATAAAGGGAAGCCTGTCCCACAGGCTTCTTTTTTCAGTAATTTCTTTGAAAGCGGACACAATGGGACTTTTCGGGTGGGTATCAAAATTATAGATGGGGCAGATGATGTTTTTTTGCTTCGCCGAAAGGAGTTGTTTTGGCAATATCGACTCCAAACTTTTTCACCAAAGGGTCTTAATGAAAGAGCTGCAGACGTGGAATTAGACATATTTGCGTGCGGAGGAACAGCTTAGATTCTGCCAATGCATCTAAAGGTCCCTAGAGGTTGCTCTTGTTTAAGGAATTAGTATCAGGCCATCTGGGATTCAGCAGTTGCTAAAAGAAGAGTAAAGCATCACGCGAATCTTTCGGGGGTTCTCTTGGGGGTAACTGAGTTGCCAGAGCAGCCTCAAGGGTATCGAAAAAATTGGATCCGTATCTGGCAATCTGGGGTTTAGCTGTTGCTAAAAAAAGAGTTAAGCATCATGCAAAATATTTCGGAGGGTCAGTTGGGGGAAACTGAGTTGCCAGGGCAGCCTCAACGGTAAAGAATTAGTATCAGGCCATCTGGGATTTAGCTGATGCTAAAAGAAGAGTTAAGCATCAAGCGAATATTTCGGAGGGTCTTTTGGGGGTAACTGTAGAGCTGCCAGGATAGCCTCAAAGGAATAACTTAAACTTTAAAACGCTTCCAATCCGTTCTCTATTGATCAGGGACAAAGGGATCAGGTATTTTAATCTGTAAATAGACTCGTCATGTATAATTTTATCGGTAAACAATCTGTATAAATTCTCGGCTGTCCCAGTAAAGTTTTACTCTGAGGAAGATTTTTTAATCGAAACGTTAGGTCTTATAAAACAGTCTTATTTTTCATAATAATAATAACAATAATAATAATAATAATAATAGTAATAATAATAATAGTAATAATGGAAACATTCATTCAAAACAATTTAAAATACAATAAAAGCTAAAACCTAGTCTATCCAGCCAACTCTCCAAAATTAGGCACTGGTTGCATACTCACACAGTTCAAAAGTAAGATCAATAATGTCCTTATATACTACCATTAAAAGCTTAAAAGTTCGGGGGATGTCCATTCTTTATTTCTTAGACAAAATATATAGTACGATGATCTTATACAAATATTTGTTATTCGCTTAGTGAGGAACAGAATTTCATTCTCTGGTACCCTTATAGAACGTAAAAGTTCGAAAAAGTTTCTGCTGTCTTTCTCTATGAAACCGCAAGCACCCATGGACACATTAACATAACGAACGTCATCATATTTCGGTAGTAAGTTTGACTTCAACGTTTTGTATTTGTCGCGTTTTCTTTTGCTGTTTCCCTCCATATTTGTTTCAAAACCAATGGTAAGTTCTATGATGGTGACGACTTTCTGCTGAACGACAACAATGTCAGGCCTTTCATTATTACCTGTTACGATGCATGGGGATGCAAAGGATGGTATATCCGCGTATACATTCTTGCAGAATCTAGACAATGTATTCGCTATGTAACTGAGGACGGAGTCATGTCGCCATGTGTATCTCCCTTGGTCAAGAGAACTCTTGCACCCTGCAACCACGTGACCCAGAGTTTGGTTGTGGTGGCACAGCTGACATGCCTTGTTCTCTGAGTGACCCCACATAAACATGTTACTCATATTTGGCAGTGTATTGTTCAAGTATCTGATGGTAAAATTATAAATGTTTTTCGGCAAACTTTTTTGTACTGACGACCAAGCGGCTTTAGTATTTGCTAAGATAGAGTCCCAAACATGACGAATTACTAGTCCTTGTGATAATAATAGTAATAATAATAACAATAATAATACTAATAATTAATTCTTGGGACCAGAGAATAAAAGGCCCCTCAGAGCTTCTAAGCACACTCTCAAATATAAAGCGATTTGCTTTTTCCCAACACGAACCAACAGTGGTGTTCTCTCATCATCGGGGCCTAAGTTTGGGCTGTTAGTGCATTGGCCAAATTTGCACTCAGCTCAACCCCCTAAACTTTTGCCAGTTGGGGGTTATAAGAAACAAGCCATGTTCTTTCCACAAACCAATGCACCAAGTGTCCATGCCAGTGCTCTGTGCCTCCAGAAGAGACAATTGAACACCAACATGGAAAGATTTCATTTTTTCTTTTTTTTAATAGAGGCGGGTGGGTGGGAAAAGCGAAAATCAGCCACCAGCCACTATCGATGATTACAAGAGATGTTTTCACTCTCAATGTTGAAATCAAAGTGCGAGTAATCGCTACTTTGCAAATGCATTTGTACGAGTTTGAAACGCACGCAAATTAGTATCCTAGAAGCCATTAGAAATTCCCTAAAGAATAATACACCTCATCTCGAAAGGTCACAAGGGGCCCTACTCATTCAAAGCTTTACAAATAACGTTCTAGTTTACAGCGCAAGGCAACAAGGGCAGATTTTTTTTTTAACCAATCAGAACGTTTGTTTACATCTGGCCGATTAACCAATCACACTACGCAATCTAACGTCACGTGACGCACTGTGATTTCACGCAAAATTGGAAGCTGTGGGGATAAATACCAAAATACCCTCTCCTCAAAACGTGTGGCATGCAAGTGGATTTTAGACTAATCATAAATATTTTTCGATTTTCTGAGAGAATACAAGCTCTTCTAAACTTCTGTCACTTAAATTTTTGATATTCAACTTTGATCGAGAGAAATTTGGGTTTGAAAATCACCTTAAAATTACGAAAATGACTAGCGCTCTAGGTCCAGCAGAAAGATATTTCCTTGACCGACTCTTCAGGCTTATGCAAAAAGGCAAAGAATATTGGTTCGTAGACGACTCCATAAATATCTGCATGAAATTTTTGGTGCTGAACAATGATCAAAGGGACAGTATCTCTCACGACACTGAGAGGGTTATCTGAAGCACTACAGTCATACGAAGAGCCAAATTCCTGAAGTAAACTCAACAAACAAGAAACCCTTACCGATAATGTCACAAACAAAATGTTAAGGCACAAAGTACTCACAAATTATTCAGTTTCTATGATGATCCAAAACTTGATAAGTCCAAAATTTGATAGGCTGCATGTGCACAAACGAATTTAGCAAGAATGCATTGATTATTTCCACAAGTTTGAACAGCAAAATCTTGAACGCGCCACAGTGGCGATGAAATGTCTACTCCACTCATATTCTGATCTGTAACAGCTTAAAGCTGGTTATTATGTCTGAAAAATAGCATTTTTTGCACAAATAAGTCAATCTCTTGTCCTTAGATAATTCTTTTTTGGTTGATTGAGAGAAAGTCGGGAAATAGACAACGGCATGGATTTTGATGATGGGTTCAGGTCAAGTGAAGGGAAAGAGAATAAATGAGTTGCACATTTCAGTTGACCTGACCCCTTCATCAAAATCCATGCTGTTGTCTATTTCCCAACTTTCCTTCCATCAACTGAAAAAGAATTATCTAAGGACAAGAAATCGACTTGTTTGTGCTCAAAAGTCCTATTTTTCAGACATAACCAGTTTTGAGCCATAACAGATGAGTGAGAATGTGAGTGGAGTGGACATTTCATCGCCGCTGTGGCGCGTTCAAGATTTTGCTGCTCAAACTTGTGGAAATAAACAATTCATTCTTGCTACGTTCATTTGTTCACATACAGTCTATCGAATCTTGGACTTATCCAGTTTTGGATCATCATAGAAACTGAAGAATTTGTGAGTATCTTGTGACTCGACATTTTGTTTGTGCGTGTTTGTGACATTATTGGTAGGGGTTTCTTGTTGAGTTTACTTCAGGAATTTGGCTCTTCGTATGACTGTAGTGCTTCAGATAACCCTCTCAGTGTCGTAAGAGATACTGCCCTTTTGATGATTGTTCAGCACCAAAAATTTCATACAGATATTCATGGAGTCGTCTACGAACCAATATTCTTTGCCTTTTTGCATAAGCCTGAAGAGTCGGTCATGGAAGTATCTTTCTGCTGGACCTAGAGCGCTGGTCATTACCGTAATTTTAAGGCGTTTTTCAAACTCAAATTTCTCTCGGTCAAAGTTGAATATCAAAAATTTAAGTGACAGAAGTTTAGAAGAGCTTGTATTCTCTAAGAAAATCCAAAAATATTTATGATTGGTCTAAAATCCACTTGCACGCCACACGTTTTGAGGAGAGGGTATTTCGGTATTTATCCCCACAGCTTCCAATTTTGCGTGAAATCACAGTGCGTCACGTGACGTTAGATTGCGTAGTGTGATTGGTTAATCGACCAGATGTAAACAAACGTTCTGATTCGTTCAAAACAAAATCTGCCCTTGTTGCGCAAGGCAGAGATGACATCTAACAGGTCCCCAAGGGGTATATTCACTAATTGCCCTTCTCTCATGAGAACAATGACAGACAGGACCTCTTTGCCCGAATTAATTGTGATGTAAAATTGCATTTTAATCCCTATTTAATTCTTGGGACCAGAGAATAAAAGGCCCCTCAGAGCTTCTAAGCACACTTTCAAATATAAAGCGATTTGCTTTTTCCCAACACGAACCAACAATGGTGTTCTCTCATCATCGGGGCCTAAGTTTGGGCTGTTAGTGCATTGGCCAAATTTGCACTCAGCTCAACCCCCTAATTTTTTGCCAGTTGGGGGTTATAAGAAACAAGCCATGTTTTTTCCACCACAGAACACAAAGTGTTCCCCCAACCCCAAACAAAACCAATAAACCAAAGACGAATGAGAAAACACCACTGCCTGGTAGCGCCCTGTATTCCGGTCATTTTAACGATTTGCAATGATAACACATTACAAAATCACGAAGCCAGAAGCCTCTTGCATTTCCCAAGCATGTTGCATTATAGACAACGATACTTATGCTGAAAATGTTGAATTCGATTTTCAATGCAAATCTTTGATCCCAACAAAGAGATAGATAAACAAATAACAAAACAATGCTCACACTTCACAATGTACAATCAACAGACATAAACTGGATCTTACATTTGACCAGTTTACGGGGTCTGACGGGTGACCCATACCCAGGTCTGCCGGGTGACCCATACCCAGGTCTGACGGGTGACCCATACCCAGGTCTGACGGGTGACCCAAACCCAGGGTCTGCCAGGTGACCCCAAACCTTCTTTCCAGGGTCTGACGGGTGACCCATACCCAGGTCTGACGGGTGACCCAAACCCAGGTTCCGACAGGCGACCCCAAACCTTCTTTCCAGGGTCTAACGGGTGACCCATACCCAGGTCTGACGGGTGACCCAAACCCAGGTTCCGACAGGCGACCCCAAACCTTTTTTCCAGGGTCTGAAAGGGTGATTCAAACCCAGGGTCTTACAGGCGACCCCATACCTTTTCCAGGGTCTGACGGGTGACCCAAACCTTTTTTCTAAGGTCTTACAGGTGACCCAGTTCCAGGGTCTGACAAGAGACTTTGACACAGGGGTCCGACAGTTGACCCCTTACCCGACGTAAAGATTTTCCAGGTGACCCACCACTAGACGTTTAAAGGTACGACAGTTGACCTTGCACCAGATACATGGGATAATCATAACAAGAAGAGTGATGATTATCATTATCATAATTGGGTAAAAAAATGACAGGACAAATGATGAAATAAGGAGGTGATATTGGCGGTTGACATGAACTGGATCTGACCAGTGACACAAACCCAGGGTCTGTTAATTTTTTTTCCTGGGTCTTACAAGTAACCCAAATCAAAGGTCTGACAATTGACCCTTTTCATTCAAAATACTTTCTCAGTTTCTCACCAAATCCATTGTGTGTCCGAAAGTTGCTCGTACACAGGGCGTACTGGCCTCGACATTTAACCTTGCACTAGACATATGGGGCTCGACAGTTTACTCTGCGCCAAAAGTAAATAAATTCGGACTATTGACCTGTTCTGCGACATAGCATCTCTACGGCTAACCTAAGGTCCAAAGTAGACAAGGCTGTTTTTGATCACATTAAGATTCTGCTCCATGTCTATCTCGAGCATAGCAAAAAGAACTGCTCCGAAATTAAAGGTGCATTTTTGAACCACTCACCCATTCGAAATTAATCGTACTAACGCAATTAGACAATGGCCCAAAAGTATCAGTAAATTATGTTCTCAGTAAAATCGCCTTTTCCTTGAATCATCTCAACTGAGACAGAACATGTTGAAAACCTTCTAATTTTTTCCTTAGAAAATTCATATGCATGTTATCCGTAACCCTTTTTTAATCATCTGCCAACCATTTTTATGCAATTCCAATGATAAACGATTACGGCGATATTATACGAATACGGCATAAGTGCAATGCTAATAGGTTTTGTACAAGGTGTTAGCTCTTTTTTCAGCCAGTAGGGAAATCTAGCCTTTAGAAAAAAAAACGCAATGTCACTGTCACCCAATACCTCAAAGCCATGGATATTTCAGTAGTACTGCAACCGAAAATTGGAGAGCCTAGCCATGCTAGGAGAAGACAAACTAGTTATAACGAAACTTTAATTTTTAACACAAGGAGAACTTTAGGGAAATCGGTTTCTTAACACGAGTTAAATCGCCGATGGACAAATGCCTGTTTTACATCATAGCAGGAACATTTCTGAAAGGTAAATTAGCCTTACATGCTTCAAACCACAAAACAAACATAGTTCTTACTTGAAGTGCCAAAAAAAGACTCCTGTTACCAAGGCAATCATTCTCTGACTTTTCTTATTTTGTCATGATCTATTTCCTTTTTTTTGTTGCTGTTTCCCAGTTACTTTATGAAATGTTTCCGAATATCACTGCAGTAAAACCTTATCCGCCGTTTGAGGGCCGTTTGCCAGTCGTACTTTGAACAAAAGAAAAAACAAAGAATAGGCCTATCCGCCCTTATAAAATAACCCCAAGCCGATAACGACTATTATTGTCGTTGTAAAGCTATTTTCTGGAGATTTTCGTTCGTTTGTGCTCCTTTTCATAGTAGATGCACCCGAGCACTCCAAGTATGCCACTCGAGAGATCACCATAGCCGACCTCGTTTGTTTTCTAACGAAACAACGAAGGACCGCTATAAGCTTGTTTTACAATTTCATATACTTGTGGTAGTATCCACAACTTCCAAACTTCCTTTCCAAGAACTGGAAATCGAAATAAAAATTTCCACACTTTTCAACAACTTCAAAATAGAGCAATTACCGCTCTCAGCACTTGCCCCCAGCTCTTTGTCAAGCTTTCATTTTCTCAAATTTTTATCTTCCTTCTTTTACCATGGTTTGTTCTGACAACTTTGAAGCACCTCGGCCTTTTCTCAGCAGGTGCTCCTACTTTTTATCCGGCATTCAATGTTGTTTTTTTCCTAGGCCCCCACACACAATTCAAAATTGAAAAGGAAATTATATTTAAATAGAAACCCGCTTAGACTTTTTGTTTGCCTTTATTGCATCTAGTTTGACAAATTACACAGCACCCAAGGGCGAGCTGACCCCAGTATACCTGGAAGGGAAAGGAAATATCATCAAAGAAAATAGCGTCTAGCAGACAACATATTAGATTCGCTGGCATGTTATCAAAATGGCTGAAACTCAAAAAGAATAAGCTCTCTTAGTGTTGCTTTGGTTTTTTATCAGAAAAGAGGCCTTAACAGAGCATACACTGATGCTTTACCTCTTGCTTCTAGCATGAGGCTGACTTCATTCTCGCTCCTAAAACTAGCTTCCAACTCAGATCTCTCTTCAAACAGTATGAAAAAAGACACTTGATTTTGAACTTGCATGAGAAAGCACCGACTAATTTGCCGGCTGGGCATCAGAACTGTGAAACTCTGTCTGACATTTAGAGCTTGCTACACCAAGTGTTCATAAATAGCCCGTAGCCCCGAGGTAACGGATCACAAGCACCAAGACTAGAGAAACGAATATCGCTATGTTTGCCACGACCAAAAAAGTTCCAAAGAAATAGATAGATCAATAAAAATAGCCCATGCAGTACCACTAGTCGCGCATCGCAAAGGGGAACTCTGACCACTCCCAAAAAACAAGAGGCAACTGCTCGCTTCCCTCGAGATTATGGATGAGGCCCCCTTTACCAAACTGATCTATCGTCTCAATTTGAAATGAACAAACTCGAAAAAGCCATTAGATTCCCTGATACGAGAGAACCCTCATCCCTCAACCACGGCCAATCGACAGAGCAGAAACTGCGCATGCATGAGCAAAAATCACAACCCTGAGCCCCCCTAGCTCCCTGCAACAAAACCCGAAACCAGGCAACACTTGGTATTTTCTTTCCTGGGCCTTAAACTCTTGATTTATCGTTTCAAAAACCTTATCTATCCAAACACTTCCTTACCCCAGATTGCTTGATGACGTCATTTTACGCAATTTCCGCTCTGTCCGGCCAATGCAAATAAAACCAATAGAAACAAGTCCCAATGATATGAAACAAACAATGACCAAATAAGGAAACTGGTTGCAATTATCCATTAAATCTGTTATCGAGAACACCGATCAGAACTAATTTCACATTCAGATCTGTTCGGAAGGGCAACATTTACAAGGGCGTGGCATGTCGAGTGAATCACACAATAATGTCTCGTTAACATGGCGATTGCCAAACGATGAAAGAAACATTGAAGACTGTACCATGCATAAAAAATTCTCTCGTATGTACAACGTGCGAGAACAGGCCTATTAGCAAGCTAAAGTTTGTTGCAACTATTTTGATTATTGTCAAAGACAGATTAGAAAACAAATCTAATTTTGGCAGAAGACATTGGCAACAACAAGAAATACCTTGTATTAAAGCAAATCCTTGCCTTTTCAATACTCCCGCAACTCCAAACGTCGGCCTTCCTTGCCGAAAGACACCGAGCAGAACTTCCACATATGTTCACCAGCACAAAAATTACCTCCGCTGACATTCTCAGCGAAGAAAGAAATTAGCTGTAAATAAATGTATCGAAGTAGATCTCACCCCGCTTGTCAGAAGACAAGCGAAAGTCAGCCACCAGCCACTATCGATGATTACCAGAGATGTTTTCACTCTCAATGTTGAAATCAAAGTGCGAGTAATCGCTACTTTGCAAATGCATTTGTACGAGTTTGAAACGCACGCAATGTAGTATCCAAGAAGCCATTAGAATTTCCCTAAAGAATAATACACCTCATCTCGAAAGGTCACAAGGGGCCCTACTCATTCAAAGCTTTACAAATAACGTTCCAGCGCAAGGCAGAGATGCCATCTAACAGGTCCCCAAGGGGTACATTCACTATTTGCCCTTCTCTCATGAGAACAATGACAGACAGGACCTCTTTGCCCGAATTAATTGTGATGTAAAATTGCATTCTAATCCCTATTAATAATAATGATGGTAATAATAATGGAAACTTCACACATTTTCAGCAAAATTTAAAACTACTAATACTATACCAGTCGACCTCCTCTCTAATAACAGGCAGAAATACGACTGCTGGATACCAAGGAAAAGAAAGATGCCTAGAAGTTCAAATTACATGTTTAAAAGTTCAAATCGTTCTCTAAAAGAAAAAGAATTGTTCACTAGCAATTAAAATTGTCTAAAGCTGGAGTAATGACTGTTCTGTCCACTGCTTATTCCTGCGGCAAAAGATATAGTAGTACACCTTAAGGCTATATTAGCTGTCGTTTTCATTATATATGTTGAGCTCTTTTCTCCTATACCAATGCTTGACATCATGGTTAAAAATGAATTACAAGACTTACCAAAAACTCCAATGCTACCCATTGACAAATTCACAAAATATATCTCATCATATTCATCATTTAACTTGTGAGATAGTTCTCTATATTTGGCTTCCTTCCTTGCATAATTTTTCAATATTTGCATTATTTTCAGTTTATTTTTATTTTCATTATTTTATTTTCAATATTTTCATTATAATAATAATAATAATAATAATAATAATAATAATAATAATAATAATAATAATAATAATAATAATAATAATAATAATAATAATAATAATAATAATAATAATAATAATAACAATAATAATAATAATAATAATAATAATAATAATAATAATAATAATAATAATAATAATAATAATAATAATAATAATAATAATAATAATAACATGAAACTGAAGAACATGTAAATAGGAGCAGATGGCAATGGTTAAAAGCAGGAGAGTTGAAGCGAGGAACGGAAAGTTTGATTTGTGCTGCACAAGAGCAAGCCCTAAGGACTAACTCGGTTGCATATAGTATAGACAAAACAAGTACCACACCATTATGCCGCCTTTGCAAAGAGAAAACAGAAAGTGTAACCCATATTGTAAGTGCGTGCTCTAATCTAGCAAAGAATCAGTATCGAAAGCGACATGACAAGCTAGGGAAGAAAATACATTGGTTGCTGTGCAAGAAGTTCTTGATAGATTGCAATGAGAAATGGTTCTTGCATGAACCGGAGCCAGTGCAAGAGAACGAAAGATGTAAGTTGCTATGGGACTTCACAATACAAACTGATAAGGTGCTGGAACATCGGAGGCCTGATATTGTTATCATAGATAAGGAGAAAAAAGAATGCATTCTTATCGACCTTGCAGTACCAGGAGATCAAAACATCACAGCCAAAGAGCAAGAAAAGATCGCGAAATGCCAAGACCTGCGTATAGAGATTGAAAAGCTATGGAATGTCAAAGCAGTTGTAGTACCGATAGTGGTTGGTGCACTGGGAACAGTATCCAAAGAGCTGGAGAAACATCTTAAACGAATAGACATTCCTCTCGTTGTCCCATGCTTGCAGAAGGCTGCATTGCTAGGTACAGCCTTCATCTTGAGAAGAGTGCTTGGCATCTCAGGGTTCGGGTAAAACTCCGATATCAAGTGTGACATTCCCATCATGCGATGGTGCTTCTTAAAAAAAAAAAAAATAATAATAATAATAATAATAATAATGATAATAATATTAAACTTAAATTCGGACTAGACAAATGCGCGAAGGCAACGTTTAAAAGAGGCAAGCTAACACAAACAACATCACTAGAACTGGACAGAAGCACAGTTATAAAAGACCTAGAAGAAGAGGAGCTTTACAAGTATCTAGGCGTCAATGAGAGTGACGGAATACAACATAGCCAAATGAAAGAAAAGATAAGGAAAGAATGTTATCGTAGATTTCGTGCAATACTAAAAACTGAACTTAACTCTGCGAACCGCATAGAAGCCATAAACACGTTAGCCATTCCCGTAGTTACGTACAGCTTCAACATAATCAACTGGACCCTATCTGATATCAAGAAAATCGATGTCAAAATCAGGAAACTCATGACATGCAACCGGATGCATCATCCCAAGGCTGACGTAGACAGACTATACATCCCAAGGAAGGAAGGGGGCAGGGGGATGATACAACTAGAACTAAGCTTGAAAACAACAACAATTGGCTTACAGAAATACCTTGAAACATCCAAGGACTGGATGCTACAATTGGTAAATATCCATGAACAAGGCAAAAAAATGCATTCAATCAAGAAAGAAAGTAATAAGTTTGCTTCGGAACTAAACATCGAAGCAACAATAAACGAAGAATTACCCTGTACACTACAAGCTAAGAACCTAAAGAAGAAAGCCAAACAAGAAGGGCTGAAGAAAATACAAGAAAAATGGGAAAGCAAACCTCTTCACGGTCAGTATCCAAAACGTAGTCAACAAGCTGATGTCGATAAAGACAAAACACATCAATGGTTGCGAGGAACGGGTCTGAAGGCTGAAACGGAAGGCTTTATAATGGCTGCGCAAGACCAAAGCTTGTTCACCAGAAATTACCAATCCAAAATAGCGAAAAACGGGGCTGACCCTAAATGTCGATTTTGTGATCAATATGATGAAACAATAGATCACCTAGTGTCAGGGTGCTCTGTTCTAACACCAAATGAATATAAGAACAGGCATGATCGAGTGGGACAATACTTACACTGGAAAATCTGCAAGCATTACAATACATCGCACGCTGACAAATGGTATGAACATAAAACTCCCCCAGTAGTAGAAGGAGAAAACACAACGATACTATGGGACTTTCCAATAAACACGGACAGAGCAATCCAAGCCAACCGACCAGATATAGTCATCAAAGACCACAAGAGCAAAACATGCCTCCTTATTGATATGACAATTCCTACAGATCGAAATATTTCCGTCAAAGAATTTGACAAGTTATCAAAGTACAAAGACCTTCAAATTGAGATAGAACGGATGTGGCACCTTAAAACAACTATTGTACCTGTCGTAGTTGGTGCACTTGGGATGGTGAAAAAGGGAATCCAAAATCACCTCAATACAATCCCTGGAGAACGAAACTTGCAAGAAATACAAAAAATAGTACTTACAAGTACTACCCACCTTCTTCGCAAAGCACTGTCAATATAAAGATCTGAACAGCATATAACTGTGACGTTAAAGTGCATATCAATGTTAGCATGCAAGTAACAAACCCTCTTGCTGCCCCAGGTATCGGGATGATCCCCGGCAGCTAGACTGTATACAGCCGAAATCAAAAGAAAGTACCAATTCATAATAATAATAATAATAATAATGATGACAATAATGATAATAATGATGATAATAATAATAATAATAATAATAAAGATGATGATAATAATAATGATATAAGAAACGAAACCATCATCAAAAATTAACAGAAAAAGAAAATAGAAAGAATCACAACCGTTAAAAACTCTGTACGTTTCGATTAAAAATCTTCGTCAGCAATACTTTTCTAATTGGACAACCGAGGATTTATACTCCGTGGCAAACAACTTCAATACAGTTGAAAATAAACTAAAATTATATTTCATTACAAAGAACCCTATTCTTAGTAAACATGACTGACCCCGAAATTAAGACCCAGAGGGAATTAAAATCACGTTTTAAATTCAAACTTTTTTCAGCGTAAACAAGAAATGAAGTAACTGGCACGTCAGCAAATGACCCCTCCCCTATGACCCTCCCGTATGTCCTTTCACCCCGTGGGATCAG
The DNA here is from genome assembly GCA_964019985.1 of Aurelia sp. 4 Dawson et al 2005. NCBI lineage: Eukaryota > Metazoa > Cnidaria > Scyphozoa > Semaeostomeae > Ulmaridae > Aurelia > Aurelia sp. 4 Dawson et al 2005. The sequence goes on along the minus strand of OZ026494.1, from coordinate 13,664,491 downwards.
ATAGATCACAGAGCAAACCTCCAAGGGATACAGCCGGCAACCCCACGTCCCTCCCACTTGACCTTTCAATGACTCACAAATTGCTGAATCTTGAATGGCTTGATAGGGAATTCCACCCTAACGCCACATGCAAATAAACATGAAGCCAAATAGGAAGACAGCAGAGCACTGCCAACCGAGCCCCCCCCCAGGGGAACCAGATTCAATGGCAGGAATTAGGCCATGCCACACGCAAACATATCAAGTTCCACATCTGCAGCCCGTTCATTCAAACCCTTGGGAAGAAAAGTTCCCAGTCTGTATTGCTAAAATAATTCCTTACGTCGTAATGAAAAAACATTATCAGCCCCATCGATCATTTTAACCCTAACCTCAAACTTACCATTGTGATTCCCCTCAAAGAAATGGCTTAAAAAGTTTGCTTGTGGGATTAATTTACCCCAAAAACTAAGGATGACAAGAGAATACCTCTGGTACTTACGTATCATCCAGCTCTTAACAAAGTTTATGAGATTTTAAAAGAAAATTCAAAACTTATTTTGTTGGATGACGAGCACAAAGAAGTATTCCAAAACAAGATTCTTTTGTCATTTCGGAGGGCCGAAAATCTCAAAGATCAACTTGTTAGGGCTCAATTACCGAGTGTTGGTGAGCCTCCGTTGGCTAAGGGTACCTACAGGTGCAATGGCAGGAAAAGTTGCCAGATATGCAACGTCATCACGGAAGGGGATAGTTTTGAAAATTCGGACGAAAACAGATCTTTCAAAAACTTTTCAGGGAGGTATAACTGCAATTCAGAAAACGTAGTGTATTTACTACAATGTGAAGTTTGCAGCAAAACATATGTAGGTAGCACCAAAGGCAAAGATTCAACGTGTACAAATCTTATTTTAGATCTTACGCACGCAAACATAACGAGGGATCACTGGACAGGGGTAAATTAATCACACAAGCAAACTTTTATAGCCATTTCTTTGAGGGGGAATCACAATGGTAAGTTTGAGGTTAGGGTTAAAATGATCGATGGGGCTGATAATGTTTTTTCATTACGACGTAAGGAATTATTTTGGCAATACAGACTGGGAACTTTTCTTCCCAAGGGTTTGAATGAACGGGCTGCAGATGTGGAACTCGATATGTTTGCGTGTGGCATGGCCTAATTCCTGCCATTGAATCTGGTTTCTCTGGGGGGGGGGGGGCTCGGTTGGCAGTGCTCTGCTGTCTTCCTATTTGGCTTCATGTTTTTTGCATGTGGCGTTAGGATGGAATTCCCTATCAAGCCATTCAAGATTCAGCAATTTGCGAATCATTGAAAGGTCAAGTGGGAGGGCCGTGGGGTTGCCGGCTGCATCCCTTGGAGGTTTGCTCTGTGATCTATCTGATCCCACGGGGTGAAAGGACATACGGGAGGGTCATAGGGGAGGGGACATTTGCTGATGAGCCAGTTACTTCATTTCTTGTTTACGCTGAAAAAAGTTTGAATTTAAAACGTGATTTTAATTCCCTCTGGGTCTTAATTTCGGGGTCAGTCATGTTTACTAAGAATAGGGTTCTTTGTGATGAAATGCAATTTTAGTTTATTTTTAACTGTATTGAAGTTGTTTACCACGGAGTATAAATCCTCGGTTGTCCAATTAGAAAAGTATTGCTGACGAAGATTTTTAATCGAAACGTACAGAGTTTTTAACAGTTGTGTTTCTTTTAATAATAATGATAATAATAATAATAATAATGATAATAAACTTCTCTTTTCCTCAACTTTTCACTCGATAATACACCTTTCCATACCTCCCTTGTTATGATGGGATCGAGCAAAGACCGGATTCGTTTCGACCGCTGTGCAAAGTGCTTTTGCGTCTGCTCAAGATGTCAAAAACAGAAAGGTGGTAGGGGGTGAGCTTTTTTGGGACTGCACGCAGATGTGGCGGAATCTATTGTAATCCAGGCCTCTTAAGACGCGGTTTGCGATCAGGCGCATGCGGGAAGTGTTCAGTAGGTAAACAAGCATTGCTGCAAAAATCACCAACATTGGAACGCTTCGATAAAGATAGATTATTTAACTTTATTTTCCTTGGGATGGAGGCGATATCTATCATGAAAAATTCAAAATGAAGAAAGGATTGTTTTGGAAAAACGTCTCGCTGCCGCAAGCTGAGTGTTAGTGAATATAATCTGCAGAATATGAGCATCATTTTGAGACAGGTCAGTATTCTTGAAAAATTGGCCTTGTGTTACTTTTTTTGCCATACACTTAGGTCAGTTTTTGAAGGACAAATAAATCACTTGTTTGTTTACATGTAAAAAGGCAACTCATAGGGGGGCCTACAAAATGAATATTCCACGGAAATTTTTATATCAGTCTCGTCAGGGCCTATAATTTCATGAATTGTCTTCCGATCATCTATCCTGGTACATCATGTCCACGAAAATTTTTATTTTCTTGTAACAGGTTATTTTCCGAGGAAAAAAGCAAAAGTTTAGTACCCCTAAACAACTGAAAATTGCAAGAAATCTAGTCGTTGCCGCAAAACGAAACTATCACCACTGTGTTGGTGACATGTTCAGCTTCAAGTTTCTCTAACCAGTTTTGGTTGAAAAATTGGCTAACATTGATTATTTTTGCGTTTTAGTTTGTAAACATCACTTGAAGAAACTGCGACATTCATGCCTAGGCCATTCTATTGCCTTAGCCTTTGTCTGTTGTTTGCCCCTTGATGGCCTTTTGTTTTTCTGTCCTGCCTTTTCACTTACAATTTTCGGATGTTATGCTGCCCTGCTGTGCTGTTTCATCATATTTTAGGATTATTTGTCTCTTCAATACATTAGAATAATATTTGATTGGCATTTTACAACTTGTTTTATTGCTTTGAGTTCATATTATGATACACAACCAAAATACAAGAACTTATATTTGATTGATTGACCTATGAATTGCCCCAAGTTTGATGGCTGCATAGCAAGAAAGCATGTTCAGTCATTTCACATATTTCATAAATGTTTCTACAACATTTTGTTTATTATTGCTGTATGTCTCCTTTATTATTTTTCAGATACTGCAACATCAAATCACATATTTGTTTGAATGTGTTTGGTCCTGATAGAGCACCTGCAAGTTGCAAATTTTTGGCTGGATGACTACTACTATGTAACCTTACAAGATCTCCAACATATTCCCACAGAAGAATGGGCACTGTTTGAATAGGATGGATTCTAGGAAATCTTTAGGGATTAATGCATTCAGACTTGTATATATATTACCAAGTATGTAAAACAATTTAAGGAATTTCAGATTGAATTCAGTGCTGGCACCACAGGGGGGACTGGGGGGACCCTCCTCCCCCAATCCCAAGAGTTGGCAAAATTTTCAAAGAGAAATGGCATAAAAATAATTAGTTATACCTTTAGATTCAACAATCAATTTAAAATCCCCCTCCCCACTTCTTTCAGATTTTTCAGTGCTGGTGCTGCCACTGATTCATTTGTTTCCTGCACCAAATTTTTTAATGATTCTGAATAATTTGATGATGCTGAATGCACTGTAGAGTCTTGAGGCATTTTTTCTGTGACTTCATTCTGGTTATTGTTGATATCCTTGTTCAAATTCCTCAGCTTACTATGAAATAGTGGGATCCTATACATACAACGGAAATATTCTACCATTTGTTGGAAAGATCCAGAATAGACAATTACATTCAAGATAGAGGGGAGGAACTTTTTACCAGATACATTTTATTCCAAGCTTATTGGCTCCCACAAGCAATGGTATTCTTTTGTGGTACAAACAGGCACCATTTGGTACCTCTGAAAAAACTAGGTACTGAGTCTACCCCAACAGGATCTCATTGCTTTTAGGAGCCAATCATCTGTGTGACAGTGTACTTTGATACAAACCAATTATAATATATTTTAAGTCTAAATCAGTTGCTGAGGTGGGGTGCCACTGTCCCCATTCAAGAAGAGGACTTGGCTTCCTTCTTGGTGCTCAAACTTTGGCAAAAAGTGCACCCGGAATTGTGATGGTAACCCACTTTTTAAATCTTCTTTGTACCAAAATGAGGGGGAAGTATCAAATGTAACCATTTCACAGAAATCCTAATTTACTTTGCTAGCTCTGGTAAAAACTATTGGCATTCAATTCTTGGCCCTTGAAGTTTGGATGGCCTGCATCCACCACTAGCCTTGATGTTTCTGGTTGAATTTGAAAAGGGCCTGGGATGGAAACTTAAAACTGATTGATAACAATTCTTGCTGGAATTTGTGAAATAAGGGGCAAATAATCACTTTAAAATCAGATTTTCATTGCAATCTTGTGCTGCTTATCAAATCAGTTGAATTAATTCTATCTTTCCACTTTCGTAATTATCACGTGATCACTTCGCCTCGTTTCCATGACGCTTCTGCGCGCGCATAATAAACGAATCTGCCTCTTGCTATGTGACTGAAGAAACGCATCTTCTCCAAGATCATATTTTTCCGCAGTACAAGACTGGTCCCAATTCTATCTAGCACCCACTGGTTGGTCCTTTTATCGGTCCAAATGACTCTTAATAACCTTCTATAGCAGCACATCTCAAAGAAGTCAATCTTCTTCCCGTCTGTATCTGTAAATGTCCAGGACTCGCACCAATGTGTTGCTGCAGCAAAGGCAGTGGCATATAGCAGCCGTAACTTCAGCTATGATAAAGGCAGTTAAATGTTTTTAAAAAATTTCTCAGTTGATCATTGAAATACTTTTCTCGACAAGCAGGAAAAGTGGGTCTATTTCCAAGACTTGAATAGTATAAAATTTTGATAATGTAAAGGAATAGAAGAGTAATGGAGTTGTGTTTCCCTACTATTTTCTATTCGCTAAAATCTAAAATCTTTCTGTATTTCTTACTTCGCAGCTCAGAGCTCTCCGGTTTAAACGGCTCCAAAACACACGCCAATGCCAAATACCCAAAAAACACAGCAATACAACTGGGCCCGGTTGTTCAAAACTCCGATTAAGTTAACACAGGATCAGAGTCAAATCTAGGTTTAGCAACTTATTCCCCGATTTGCTAATCGGCGTATTAGGAACCGTTGTCGAAAGGCATATTACAGTTGCGATTAGCTAATCTCCGAGTAAGCTTTCCTAATCCCCGGTTAACGTTTGTTGATAATTTAAAAATGGCGGCAAACCAAAACAGTGAACCTGGGAAGAAACGAAAAGGGAGGAAAGCAAATGTTACATCGTCGGAGCTCGCCATGCTGACAGAGCAAGTCGACGAATATGTTCATGTCTTAAAGTCCAAATTCACAGACAGTGTGACAAACGCCAAGCAAAATGAAATTTTGGGCTTGAATAACAGCAGCAGTCAATGCAGTTGCAGTGGAAAAAAGGACGACCTCAGAAGTTAGGGATAAATGGAAAAATCTAACTTCGGCTGCAAAAAGAGAGGTCACTAGAAGGAAATCGACATGATCGACGTGTTCAAGAACACTCCTTCCCTCCTTCGTCGGGTTGAATCAAATCCTGCAGCAGATCAGGTAGGGAGCAACACAAACCTGTCCGTATTATAGCGCTGTTATGCACAAAATTTTACATTAACTCATCATAAAATATAAATACTCACCACTTCAAGGGAGTGATTAGATCGAAAAATCCTTTAAAAGTAAATACATTGCACTCTAAAACTACCAAGGAAAATGCATAACGTTCCAAAATCATTCAGCACACAAATATAGTCCCATTACCATCACTTTTCGCAAGAGTTTGTTATCTGAATGATTCTTCCCTCGTCAACTCTTCAAAAAAACACTTTTGAAGCCATTGCAATGTTTATACATAGCTCAAGTACCTTCTGAGCATCATAACATAGGAAACAAGAAGCATAAATACGAATATGTCAAATTCGTAGTAATTTTATTCCTCTCGGTACTGGAGTTTCTTAATGTTTTTGGCGATATGAGTCTTCAATTTCTATGGTTTCTTATAAGCAGTGTCTTATCATAAGAAATGTGTGTAATTTCTAGACATTGTAAAGACTAAAAAATTTTGTTTTGAAACCTTCATGCGCGTATCAGTAAAAAACATGAAGATTGTTATGGAGCCTAGATAACACTGGTAAGAAACTTCGAGAACACGTAGTTTTTTAGCATTTCAAGGAGAACTAAGAATTTGAGTCAGTATTTGAATACTTAGCGAAAAATAACTATTTAAAAATAGAAGTAAAAATGCTTCTGCTGTCCCTTGCCAACAAGCCTTGGCTGGCTGGCCGGTGTTTAGTTTTTACTCTATAGAAAACGAAGAATTTGGGCCAGCATTTGAGTGCTCGGAGTTTCTTAGGAGTTTTTTAGAAAGTACGCAAATGTCTTCATGTTTACCACCTGTGCACTCGTGAAAATTAAAAAAAACGTTTTGAAGCCTTTCCAATGTTTACATATTCTTTACATGCATTCTTTGAAATTTGATACAGGAAACAAGGAAAAATGCAGTAAAAGTATGCTAAAGATTCCTTTACCAAAATGAGTAGTGTCTTAACTCGAATTTTTCCTGGAGTTTCTTATTTTTGGCGTTCTGAGAGTTGAATTTCTTATAAGCGATTCTTACAAAGCAGTGTACGCTCAATGTCTAAACTTTGTAAAGGCTTCAAATACTGTGGCACGCCATTCGTGTCAAAACTTATTGTACAAACTGTAAAGATTTTGTAATGGTAAGTCCGCCATTTTGTTCTGATTTAATAAAATGGGCCCTGGACCCGGTTGTTCAAAACTCCAATTAGGGCTAATCTGAGAATAAAATGCTTAATCCGCGGTTAAAATTTAAACTCCGGTTGCAGAGCGTTGCTCGAAGCCCGATTAAGTCTAATCGGGGGTAAAACAGTGGATTAAATTTAATACAGCTCGGTAGGTGTATTAACTTCAAATCCTGGTATTAAATCAGAACAAAATGGCGGACTTACCATTACAAAATCTTTACGGTTTTTAGAATAAGTTTTGACACGAATGGCGTGCCATAGTATTTGAAGCCTTTACAAAGTTTAGACATTGAGCGTCTACGTACACTGCTTTGTAAGAATCGCTTATAAGAAATTCAACTCTCAGAACGCCAAAAATAAGAAACTCCAGGAAAAATTCGAGTTAAGACACTATTTATTTTGGCAAAGGAATCTTTAGCATACTCTTACTGCATTTTCCTTGTTTCCTGTATCATATTTTAAAGAAGGCACGTAAAGAATAAGTAAAAGTTGACAAGGCTTCAAAACTTTTATTTTGAAATTTTCACGAATGCACAGGTGGTAAACATGAAGGCTGTTGTGGAATTTCTAAGAAACTCCTAAGAAACTCCGAGCACTCAAATGCTGGCCCAAATTCTTCGTTTTCTATAGAGTTAAAACTAAACACCAGCCAGCCAGCCAAGGCTTGTTGGCATAAGGACAGCAGAAGCATATAGTAAGGACTATTTTTATAAAGTTATTTTTCGCTGAATTCAAATACTGGCCCAAATTCTTAGTTCTCCATGAAATGCTAAAAAACTACGTGTGCTCGGAGTTTCTTACCAGTGTTATCTAGGCTCAATAACGATCTTCATGTTTTTTACTGATACCCGCATGAAGGTTTCAAACAAAGTTTTTTAGTCTTTACAATGTCTAGAAATTACAGATATTTCTTATGATAAGACACTGCTTATAAGAAACCATAGAAACTGAAGACTCGTATCGCTGAAAACATTAAGAAACTCCAGTACCTACAGAAATAAAATTACTACGAAACCGTATATTTTGAGTAAAGAAATCCTTGACATATTCGTATTTGTGCTTCTTGTTTCCCATATTATGTTGCTCAGAAGGTACTTGAGATATGTCTAAACATTGCAATGGCTTCAAAAAATTTTTTGTTGAAGAGTTGGCGAGGGAAAAATCATTCAGATAACAAAGTCTTTGCGAAAAGTGATTGTAATGGGCCTAAATTTGTGTGCTGTACGATTTTGGAACGTTATGCATTTTCTTTGGTAGTTTTAGAGTGCAATGTATTTACTTTGAAAGGATTTTTCGATCTAATCACTCCCTTGAAGTGGTGAGTATTTATATTTTATGATGAGTTAATGTAAAATTTGTGTATAAGAGCGCTAAAATACGGACTTGTTTGTGTTGATCCCTACCTGATCTGCTGCAGGTTTTGATTCAACCCGAAGAAGGAGGGAAGGAGTGTTCTTGGATTTCCTTCTACCTCTCTTTTTGCAGCCGAAGTTAGGTTTTTCCAATTATCCCTGACTTCTGAGGTCGTCCTTTTTTCCACTGCAACTGCATTCACTGCTGCCGTTATTTCAGCCCAAAATTTCATTTTTCTTGTCGTTTGTCACACTGCCTGTGAATTTGGACTTTAAGACATGAGCATTTTCGTCGACTTGCTCTGTCAGCATGGCGAGCTCCAACGATGTAACATTTGCTTTCCTCGCTTTTCGTTCCTTCGCAGCTTCACTGTTTTGGTTTGCCGCCATTTTTCAAGTCATCAACAAACGTTAACCGGGGATTAGGAAAGCTTAATCGGAGATTAGCTAATCGCAACTGTAATATGCCTTTCGATAACGCTTCCTAATACGCCGCTTAGCAAATCGGGGAATAAGTTGCTAAACCTAGATTTGACTCTAATCCTGTGTTAACTTAATCGGAGTTTTGAACAAGCGGGCCCTGGTTTCAAGCTTAAAGCCTGGCTTGCTAAAAGTTAAATTATGACAATTAACAACATAGAAACTAAGTAAATCAAAGACAAAATACAAGAAAACAAACTGTGGGCCTAATCTACCTGACACAAGATATTGTAAACACGTGGGTTGCAAAAGTCAATAACGTTCGTAAATAACAGCAAATCGATACCATAATGTTCATATCAAACTATAATATTCTGCAATAATAAGTCAATTAATAAAGTCAATAACTGTATACTCACAGACTGTTTGTCCTTGTCAACGATGGCCTAACCATTTTGCGACACAGCTTGACGAACCACCAAGTTGTTTCACACAGCTTTACAGTCTTCCAACCTCTCAATAACCTGCTCTTCACATCTGCAACGCTTTTATATGGTGTGATGAATGATTATCACAAAGGGGCAAAAAAGTCTCTAATGAATTCTCCTGAGTACAAACAGCTGGTCAAAATGGGTCAAAGGGTCAAATTCCACTTTTCAACTATTCAGTTCTTACTTTGCACAATACATTTTCCTTTTATAGCATGCAATGCCATTTCTGCGGCAAAATGAAACTAACATCCTCATCCGGTGATCCGCCATCATTCCTACTACGAAGGCAGTGATCCAATGTCACAGTAACAATCAAATAAAAGTGTTTGCATTTTGTGCTCTCCCATTTACTAGTTTTAATACTGTAAACATTCAACAAACAAACAGCAAAGCCTTATACACATGTTAGACACAAAACAACGTGGCAGGATGAATATAAGTGCGAAAATTTTGAACAATTTTCAAAGGTTCTTAGAATTCGAGTTATGACTGAATTCTTAGTAGACCCACATTGCCCTACCTGGTAAAAAGATTGATATAAAGATAACCATCGCCTCAATGACTTTCAAATAAACGTCATTTCATTCGTAAAAGACCAAATTCAAACTTTATCTTCATTTAATGGTCCAGAAAACCGAAATAACAGTGGCAAGAGAAGTTTCTCTAGGCCTTAAAACTCTTCCGTAGTGCGCTGTCCAGTAAAATAATTCTTTAAAATTAATCAAGATAAATCTAAGACCAATGTTTTCTGTTAAAAGACGGCCTATTTTGTAGGCATCACGATGAAATATCCAGCCTTCCTTTGATTTGACGAGGACGGATATTTATAGCAAAAACCTCAATAGACCCACTTTACCCCGTAGACCCACATTACTCTAGCCTACCCTAGTGCATATAATTCGAATTTACCATAATCTATCGTTTATTCTTAGAGAAGTGAAATCAACAATTGGCCTCAGAATAAATCCCGTAATGGCTGTCGGCGACATCAAAGCACTCAGGTTGGTATTAGGAAAGATAGCTAGTTACGAAAGCCATGGCTAGTTGTAACTCTCTTAAGAAAAATGAAATTTTCTGCTTATTAACAAATTGCTGACCCGTTTTATACTACCATGTGCTGCGTGTTTCACCATTGGTCTTTGAGCACAAGTTGTTTTAGGAATATGACACTTTTCAGGCTTGCAACAAGGGGGGATCCTGGGGGTCCAGACCCCTGTCCTTTTATCCAAAGGGGCAAAAGTGCCCTTTTCAGGGGAAAGTTTTGTGAAATTGAAGCAATGTTTATCAGTGTTTTCTTGGTTTCTTGACGATCAACTACCAAAATTTGTTGAATGCTTTCTTGAATTGCAAAGATCTTGAGGTTAGTTTGAGAATTCTCTGTTCTTGAATTGCACTTTTCGTTCCGAAATTATCAGCACATTGAGGATTAATTACGGCTTAAATAAAATTTCTACTTTCAAGTCACATGCTAAAAGACACGACTCATTTTTTAAGAGAAGCCGCTACAAGAAACTGTTATTACTGGGTGAGTAAAAAATAATCTCCGTTTGCAAGACCACTGCTCCCTGGATATCAACGCAATGATAATGCCAGATATTTTATTTAATAGTTGACATTTTACCTGAATGAAACCGGCAACTTTGTTCCGAAAATTCCTCTAAAAAGCCCCTTCAAGTAACTCTCAAAACAGGCTGAAAAAATTGCGAGCAAATTTTCTACCACACAAGCAATGGCTTTACATGCTTCAGCACATGTTATCCCTTTGGCCAATACTTATTGAAGTCGTCACTATGAAGCTGAAATTATCGGAAAATTTGCTCTTCATTATAGGCCGATTTTTAAGGTTCCTTCAACATTTTCAAGGAGTTTTCTTTAGAAGTCCCGCACGATTTCAGAATGTAGCCCACTGCATGCAGGTAAATTCTTGAAGGATTTGAGCATGTCTTGGATGATTCCAGTTAATATTCGTACCCCCTCTATGGAAAGGAAAATCCGGAGGCATGCAAAACTTTCCGAAAATCCAGGGGCATGCAGCTCCTGAGATGCAAAAATCCTGGGGTAGTGACGAAAATTAGGAAATATCCAGATCTTCAAGTTTCTGGCTAACTCACTCTTCCATAGGGGCAATATAGGGGTAAATTGTCTGTAAAATTGGAAATCCGGACATTGCTGTACTTTTAGCAGCAAAATTAGGATCTTTCCAACACATTTTATCAAGAAATTTCCGGGGCATTCGAGGGTACGGATATTAACTGGAACCACCCCTACCATTGAAAGATCTTTTTGCCAGAAATATCATCCTCTGGCTCCTGTTATTCAGGGAGCAGTGACCTTCCAATGGACACTGCTTTTCTTTTCTCAACCGGTATGATTATTAGCCCAACCGTTACAAAGTTGGTTCAAAGCACAGGTTTTTTATAAGTGTTTGCATGAACCACCTTTCCAATCTTACTTGTCTCTCCTTGGCTGGTTTTTACAATCTCTTCAAGTTTTAATCACCTCTTACAATGACCATTCTCCGACGATTTAGAGAGTGTGATGTAAGGAAATTTTCTTGCTCTTACATTCGATTCAGTATCTTATCATTCGAATTCATAAAAGGTACAAATTAGCGACATTTTAACTTCTTCAAGATTTTCGTTCCTTCCATGAAAACTTTACTTTTAATGACACCTTTTGAGGGACCATTATGGAAGCAAGGTCACGGACCTTTTGATGCTATCCCTGCAATTTTAACCAGGGGTGTTTTTACATTAGATTTCTTTAGCTATTTTTTGTTACTTAATAGCACTCGCTTGTGATTAGACTTCTTCATTTTGATAAACCTATTTTTATTTTAATATTAATCTTTGGCTAAATTATACACATATACATACATAGACATCCAAGATGACATCGCTACTTTGAAATGATAGTATGCCCTTTCTCTGAATTGGCCCTCTTCCATTGTAAAATTCCTAGTTGCGCGCCTGGTTTTAGATTCTCGATATATTACAAATGAAAATCAAGATCGGAGTGTTCCAACTTGCCTCTTGCTTGTGGCAAGTTGTTAAAGTGCCCATAAACCCCAAATTTTTTATTCTCGATTATGATAGATGCTGTTGACAGCATCTATATTTGACTCCTGTGATGATCACTGAGCACAGCAGCAAAAACAACTAAAACATTGATTCCGTTGTCCGAATTTTAGGCACGTAGTGCTTGTGAAAACGATGCCAACAAGTCTCTGTGTTAGCGACAAATCAGCTCTAAGGATTATACAGAGATTGTGGAATCAGTCTATAAAAGAGCTAGACTTTCAAACACAAGGCCCAGGAAGAACAGCAATGCTCAGGTTTGATAGGACCTTTGCTTGTCATTGAAACCCCCGTTTTTTGTTCAGAATTTTGATTTTGAATCCCTGTGAATTTGTAGTGGAATGTTACGAGAAAGGTCGCGCTTCGAAAAACAATAGATGTTATTGTCCCCAGCACCATATTTTCCCACCCATCCAAATATTCAGATTAGTCAAGAAGCAGATTAGCGTCTGCCGGGTTAGCAGTCAAGTGGCTAGTAATTAGACCAACTTTAAAGAAGATTATCATTATTATACTAGGAAGTTAAGCGCTCGCTTCGCTCGCGCTTCAACATTCCTAGCTCCAATGGAGAGCTTTCAAAGAATATCTCATAATCCATGCTGAATGTACAATGAATAGTTGTAATTGTGGATTCAAACTTCTTGTTATGCATCTATCAAAGTGGAAAGTTTTGTGCAGTCTGTTGTTTAGAAGGTTGATTGTGAGATCCCCTTCTGTTTCTAAAATTATTTTCATGTTCTTAAGTTCATTCACAAAGCAATAATATTTTCTTGCCACAATTCACACCCAAAAATGGTTGTGATTCACCTCAACTGCCTATAAGCATATGAACATCAGCAAATGCCCACTGCGCTAGCCTGCATGCACTGTTTCTGTGGTGTAAATTGAAAGAGTAAGAAAATAGGAAGACTGCACATTTGGCCAAATGAACGATTGTTTGCATTTTGAAAAAATAATCCATTGCAGTATGAACCAATTAACGCCTTTTTCTGAACCACAACAAAATCAGCTCACATAGCATATTTAATTTGTTTTTGTTTGGATTTGAACAATTTGATACAACTGATTATTGTCATTGATTTCATTTTGCCGCACCAGGTTTTTGCCGCAACAAACCTCTTTTTGTGATGCACAGAAGTGTCGAGTTCTTTAAATTTCACAAATGAAAGAAGAATTCCTTCAGAAAGTGAAGGATTCTTGAAAAATGTTAAGAATTCAAAGAATTTTTGACAATAAATTTGATTAATGTGCTGTGTCTGGTACCATGAGCTTACATCTCACTTCATATGCTTGACCTGAATATATTTGTTTCATAATATTGTAACAATAAAAGAAATGCAGTGAGTCCTTGACTTTGCATCATGTTTCAGTTTATCAGTGGAATTTCTTCACAGCATATTTTTGTCAGGCTGATCCTGAAATAATTGTTACAATAAATTCTAACACTGGATCAAAGGAAAATACAGTCAATTGTTTTCAATTTTTGGCTGGAATCCATATGCGGTGCAGTTGTGCACCTCAATCAGATTTCCAAGATCTGCATCCTAGTATGATCATTCCAAGAAGCACCCCTTTCCAGTGATAATAGCTTGTTTATTGTCTCAACCTTAATTGTAACATCAAAATCTTGCTAATTCAATAGAAATAAGCCCCAGATAATGCTTTTGTCACCAAAATACTTCATTTTGCATTAAATGATCCCATGTTATCATTTGAGAAATAAAGCCCACTTTTCGTTAAAGTTTCTTATATCAAAGAGTCTAGAAACTGGGTGCCCTGAAACCTTAGCAAGGTAGCAGTCTTATCTGCTGGCCAGCTTAGAAAACTTGCGTTCATAAGGTGTACAACTTTTGCAGCTTGCAGCTACAACAAAGGTTCTTTGCATCTGATAAGGATATTTTTTACCCTCACAGCCTTTAAACTTTACTTGTGCTTGCACCTTTCATTTTCTTTCTCTCATCAGTACGCAGAGGCCAAATCATGCAATGCATTCCAATCTGGTCTCCAGCAACCTAAAGGAAATGAAAAAAGTAAAATCCTAAATACAGGGTATAAAGCATATAAACAGTTGCAACATGTTTTTGTTAGACTGATCTTGAAATCTTTGTTCCATGAATTTCAACAATCAATAAAGGGGAGCACTGTATGGAACATTAATTTGGACACCAATGTTCATGTTCATCATCAAGAAGGACAACACATTGTTACACTGCATATGGCGCAAACTGCAAATGGTGCATTCACATTAGAATGCCAAGATCGCATATAGAAATTGATAATGAAAATGGACTTATGATCTCCTGCTAACCACTAAACATCCCACCTCAATAATAACTGTTTGTTTATGAGCTGTTTCCAAACCGCACATAATTCTTTTGCCATCAAAATACTATTTTGCATTAAAAAATCTCATCTTAATCTTTGAAATATGAAACTAACTGTTTGTTATAAGTGGCAGTTATACCAAAGAGGATAGAAATTAGATACTCTTAAAACTGGCTATTTGTAATATATACTGCTTGAAAGGTTACTCCAGGCCAGCTTGGAAAGCTTCCATTAATAGACATAATCGGCTAAGGCTTGTTTTACCCATTTCAAGTCAAGTCATATGACCATGCACATGGGAAGTTTTGGTACTATGCTACTTTTTGCGTTCATGGCACAATTTTGCATGGCATGAAATCTGTCTGAGAAATCAAAAGATGTTTTATCAAGAGATTGATCACATGACTTGAAATGGGTATAAACAAACCTTAGCCGATTTGTCTATGAGCTGTTACAAATTTTTGCAGCTTGCCGCCTGCAGCTACAACAACATGTTCTTGCATCTCATAACAGAGTATCTATGTTTACTCTTACCGCCTTTAACAGTTAACTTGCAGCTTACACCTTCCATTTATTTTACTACCACTGCGTTATGCATATTTTTAGGAAAAAAATTTAGAAAAATGTTATTATAAGATACAATCTACAGCTTTGTTTGAAATTTCCATATCCTGTGCTGTAGATACTTCTTGAAATGTTTGGGATAAATCTACTTTGAGGCAGGGGTGGCCCAGAAATCTTCGGACAGAGGGGTAGGAGCTTCCACAGCTGCCTACAGTCTTCCTACCAGGGGCTGAAATGGCAAAAAATGCAGTTTGCGGACATCATTTTGCCAAGATTCCTCCAACAGAAACTGAAATTTCCTACGACATGGGGGGCTACGTGCTTCCAACAGCCAAGTGGGCTGTAGGTCCCTTAGCCCTCCCCCTGGCGCCCATAGTCTGCATACTGTAAATTTTATCTGCCACAAATTTCCACCATCAATCAGAGAAGGGGGCTGTAGGTCCTTCCAGCCCTCCCCCTGGCGCCCATAAGCTGCATACTGTAAATTTTGTCTGCCACAAATTTCCACCATCAATTGGATAACATGAAATTCTACTCCAAAATTCTAATGAAATAATCATCCAAAGTTCCCAGCAGTTGAAAAAGTATGAATTTCACACCAAAACCACTGGCGGATAATTTTCCTTCATGCCGCTCTGCCACAGTGGCGGGAGGGCATTCTGGCATTGGAATGCACACTGGCCTCTGGCCTGGCGCCACCACTGCTTTTGAGGTCCCACCATGTCATAAGGACAATCAACTGATGCTTCAAGCAATAAGATAACATGGCCATGATTGGGCCTAAAAGCTAGCAAAAGAGGAAAATCCTTCAAATCAATCAGGATTGAGAGGCGTCTACAGCTATGAAAATATTGTCTAACATTACCTTACCTTTCATCTGCAATGTTTACGAATTTCTTCTGATCTGATAATGCTCTCTTCTGAGTTAGGCCTGCTAAAAAGGCCGAACATAGCTGTGATCGTCTCTGCAGTAATTGGAAGCCATTTTTGCACATCCAGCTCGTCATTTGCAAGGGACACGACATGGAAAGTTGTGAAGGTCAAGGAATCCCCAAAAGGCTCCACGTTGCATGCGCATTTACGATCTATTTCGGTGACGTAATATGCAGATTAGCGGTAGCTATTGAGAACAGTGCAGGAAACAATAGGATCAAAGCGCATGACATCGTGAGCCCTGGTGAGCCCCAAAGCTATTGATTTTACAACCAATCAAAAAGTGAATAAACAAGGATATACATCGAATGGTCCCCTTGTCTTTTCATCGAATGCCCCCTTTGTCTTCCCATTGTGTTAATTATTAAATTTACAATGGAGAACAAAAGAACAAGGCTAATTGGATAATCGTTTACCTGCCTTATATATATAGATTAGCAGAAAGCAAAGCCGCTACAAAGACATCGCGGCTATTTTCATATTGAAAACCGCAGCCTCTAACCGCAAAATTTTCAAAGTCAATACAAATTTACCCAGAATGGTGGAAATTTGTTTCATTCAAACTTGTCTTGACAGGTACTCCCTAGTACCAAATAAACGGGGGGGGGGGGGTAAGAGTAATGGAGGATCTTGGAAATGGTTCAATATAACAATAATCGGGGGGGGGGGGGTTGAACAAAAAGGTCGTTTTCTTTTAACACGTATCTTTTATATATTTATGTGCACAGTGATGTTACTTATACATTTACTTATGAGCTCTGGTTCTGTTGAATGTACTTCTTGAGACTTTTTCTTTTGTTTATTCAGAAGTTATTTTACATTTTAACTTTAATTTTCCACAAATTAGTAAAAAGGGGGTTGGGATAAAAGCGGGGGGAGGGGGGTTGAAAAATTTGTCAAAAACGAAAAAGCGTGGGGGGATGATTATTTTGTACTCTAGAGTAAGTCAATATTCTTTGCAGTTCTTTGCTATCTTTATCTACATTTTCCTGTTTTAGCTTTGGATGGCAATAGTTCATATTTTAGGCCATCATCTTGTTAATCGATCAAACAACCTTCTTGTTTCGTGTAGATAGTGCAATTGTACAAAGATAAACAAGTAAGTAAGGTAAAATGTATGCACTTGATGTGAACTGAAATTAGCACGACGTTTCTACCATAGCCCGTTATCAAGCCCGTTGTTTCCTAACCGACTAGGCAAGATATTACCTCGGCTGTAGATAGGGCATGAGATATGACATTAATTTTCCTATCACTATTTCGTTCTAAGCCTCCTACAGAATTTGCAATGCCAACCATCATCCTCACAAACTGAGGAAAACCTGAGGAAAAGACGCAAAATCCTGTCTCTTGCAAGAAAGTCCGCTCGGGAATTTCGCAGTATGTAGTAGGTAGTTCCTAATTTGGCCTGATCCTTTCAGTAGAAGCTCCTTGCAGTTTCTTAGCTTTTAAAAAAATAGATCTCATATTCAATTCTTATATGGCTACAATTTGGGCCCAACATCTTCTCAATACTATCAGTTCATGGCAAGAAATACCAGTGTTATTTGTCATTCATACAGAACGTATCTCTGAAAACTATTGACCGCTTGCAGCTAGGAACAGGAGGGAATAAAAGGAAAGACAATATACAAAGTTTATTTTTGCAAAGACTATCGACTTCCCTGTCTAACTAACTATTTCCTATCCAATGCACGTGGTTATAAAAGATTTTCCATTTTCAAAGGGTTATGAATGAGCCACCCCTCCCCTCCTTTCCCGTACCACAGCTCTTTGGGCGTATTCTTCTGGGCAGCTTCCAAAAACGGTAGAGTTGGTAGAATCTGAAATTCCTTTTCTTTGGTACCACTCTGCTGAAAACGGTAGACTCCACAGACTGTAGATCATTTCTTAAGACAGCCCACTCTTTAAGTCATTCTGTTTTTTTAGACTTCTGAAAGATTATTGACGTATTCTTCTGGGCTCCTCTGAAAACGGTAGAGATCCGATAGTTGGAACCCCTTTTCTAAACAACCCATTCTTTTGGTCATTCTGTTTTCAGTAGACTACCGACAGTTTGATGTAAATTCTTGGTAGACTTCCTTCCCAGAGATCGCAAAGAGACATTTCGCCATTAAAACAGGAATGAAAACGTTTCCAAAACATTCGAAAATAAAATGAAATATTCCAAATTCTCTTCTCTTGGGACTTCGATAACAAATTATAATGCATTCAAATGCATTGCAATGGCTCAATTTCAATTTGCTCGGCCGAAGAAAACATTCGAACTCTCTCTCTTTCAGAATTCTCATTCTTTTGTTTTTTTCTCTGCGAAGTCTGCCAGCTCTACCGTTTTCAGAATTCCCATTCTTTTGGCACAGTAAAGTCTCACCTTTAAGAAACTCGTTTCACAATACCAGCCTGATTGGTTTCTTATGTTAAGATATACTCCTTCAAAACAGGGTGTGTATACCATGGTATAAGAAACACTTTTATGTTCCAAACAGCTATCAAAATTGTTAAGAAAGCATTTTGAAATATGCGCTGTTTTACGAGGATCTACTAGTTTGAGAGAGTACAGAAAGTTTCTTGAAAATGTAACAATCTGGGCTTGACACTTTCATTCTTGTTTCTAGAGAACTGAGACCTATTGGAGACATATTCAAATATATGCCATGAAATATTACTATGTACCATAAGAAGCTGAAGATGAATCAGCCTGGATAGTTTCTTGTAGAGAGGTATTTTATTCAGCGAAATCAGGCCTGAGTTTCTTAGAATGCAATTTCTTATAGGCGGGACTTTACTGTAACTGAGGTTTTCTCTGCGAAATCTAGACCGTTTTCAGAAGACTTATGAGACTTCAGATGCCCAAAAGAATATGCCCTTTGAAACCTCCATGGATAGTTCTGACTTACTACGATGAGTTTCATGTATCGCTTACTGGAAAATTACTTCTGCTGCAATTTCCAAAAAGATGAGTACAAAGATTGTAACAACTCTATATTGGTGACCTTAAAAAGCATCTCCCAGGCCTACTAACAGAATTGGCTCTCCCCAATCCCTTTTCCGTATGTATGATCGAAAGGTCTATTCCCAGATTGGTTTTACTATTAATGATATGCCTGATACTAGCATGACGTTCGTAGATAATGCAATGCTAGATGATTGAAGACGCTTTTCAGGAACTATGCTAAGAAAAGTTTGAAAATCGACAAGAATAAAGCTTAATGTCGAACGTGAACTCCCATATGCGATGGTGATACTTATTGTCAAGGAACTTATGGCAGTGAAAAAATTTGACTACCTTGGGCGTTTAGTGACACTGGTTGGCAAGGATAAGAAGGAAATTAGGAGAAGAATCGGAGTTAAGCAGGGAGCGCCTTACTTCATAACTGAAACTAGGTTCTAGAAATAGCAAGAAATGTTGTTTGAACCATTGTTCGTCATGCAACTTGAGCTTATGACCGCTCATTCAGTTTCAAAGTGGACTAAGACAGGGATTGCGTCACAAAAGGGGTGAGATTTGCAATTTTGGGAAATTTGTTTTCAAAACGTTGTTCGTCTTCAAAGGAAGCACGCTCAGGTTTAGATATGGTTCCTATTGATATTTTTCACTTCTTTTGTTGAATCAAGGACAATGTCAATTTGTCTTTAGTTGCTAGCCTTTTAGTGAAATAATCAACGTCAATGCAATCAATGTATTAAAATCCAATTTGAACACTGTGCTTCCAGAATCAAGTATTGCTGATTACAACTCTTTATCAGCAACGTTGTTAATCTGAATCTTTCGAAGGCACTTTGAGGTATAGAAACATGGGTACCGGAGTTACCCAAAAAAGAATCTAGGTGCGTTTGGTTTCCACGGTCGTTGCTGCTGTAGGATGTGTATGCTATTGGTCGGAAATAAGGTTGCATTTAACATACGGCATTATTTATTTTTCGTCATTTATTCTTACAGCGTGTCTTGCGTGGACTCTAAGTTTGCTGTTCCTGTAAGTATATAAATTTTCACTTTCTGCTATAAATTACATATTAACGTAAGTGCTTGATCAAGTGCCATTCTTAACGATGCCAACTTTGTCCACTTAGGATAATTTCAAGGAATTAACACCGCTAGAGTTTAAGATAACTGATTATGCCGGCTTTCCAAGAAAAGTATACAGATTTGGTTTACCCTTGCGGCCAGAATATAACCTAGATCCACCCGAAATGATTTTCAAAGCATACCTCGATAGACAACTTGAACATAGATACCTCGCTTCTTGATATTGGCGCGTTGAGAGCGAAGATTTTAATCTTCAAAGGACAAATTTGCCTTCTCCTCCAAACCATAGCTTTGACATTTTGACCTAGCCAAATTCTTGAAGCACGGTGACTAGAATCAAGAAAGTTTGAAGCACGAGGGGAAAAACTGAAGACGGCACAACAGACATCTTTTACAAAGTACAGTTTATGTGAGACCTTTCGTCATGGGAGCTCCGAAATTAGCTTCATACTTCTCAATATCGAAAATTTACATACAGGGTGAGCCAGAAAAAGTTCCCACTTTTGAAAATTTATAGCGGCAACCGTACTTCACAAATTTGCATGATTCAAATTCTAGTTAGAAGCTGATAGAACGAAGTATTTTTGGTGAATTTACTCGTAATACGAGCACTAGAAATATAGGTAAATTCAACTGTAAAAAAATCATAGTTGCAATTTGACTGAAAACTGGCCTAAAACATTGATCAAATCATAAAGGACTCCTCGCACAGATCAATAAAGAAAATACAATTGTTCATGGGCGAGAGATATCCACTGCACTGTTACTGCCATGGGATTGAAAATATTTTGTATTATTTGAAAACTGATGTCATATAACTCTTGAAAAAGGCGAGACGCCCAATGGGTATTGTTCTGCGTAAGGATAATCCTTACAATTTGATCAATGTTTTAGGCCCTTTTTCAGTCGTTTTGCAACCATGAAATCTTTATAAGTTAAGTTTACCTATACCTCTAGTGCTGATGAGACAATGAGAAAAATCACGGAAATACTTCGATTTTTTGGCTTTCAACTGGAATTTCTATCATTCAAATCAGTGAAGTAAACTTGGTGCTATGAATTTTTAATAGTGGGAACTTTTTTCTGGCTCACCCGGTATACTTTTCATCGGTGAAAGTACTCTCTTGAGCATCAGCACTTGGAACCGTTCAATCAGTCCTTGAAAAGAGTTTGTTATCAGATCTCTCCGGAGTCAAGACAGGAAGGTCTGGAGATCTTGGGAGTCGAAAGATGTCTTCTCTTTTGTTGGTGGCGCGCTCTGGAAAGCGGCCTTTGAGATACGTCATGAGCAGATTGATACCAAGAGATCTGATCGCAAGTTCTTTTCAAGGAATGATTCGACGATGCCGAAAGTGCGTTGATGCTCAAAGGAGTACGAGTACTTTCGCAGATGAATAGGATTTGTTAACTAAGTTGTTGATACTGAGATGAATGAAGCTGATTTCAAAGCTCACGCGTAGACTGTATTTCGTAAGACACATCTGTTTTGTCGTATTTAGACTTTCTCCTCGTGTTTCAAATTTTTTTTATTTTATTCATCGTGCTGCAAAAATTTGCGTGGGCCAAAACGTCAAAACTCTAGTTTAGAGGTGGAGGCAAATTTGTCCCTTGGAGAACCATACAGCTCAGATCCTTACTAGTTGCTGAAGCACGCGGAAATCATCCAATTTTACGGTACTCAACCAATCAAATAGCCCCTTTCCAACCGCGTGATACCAAATTGGCCGTTCGAAGGGAATTCTTGTGTACTCTCACGAAAATTGAAATGGCTACTAAGTTACAAAAATTACATGGAATTTTCTTTGATAAATCAATAGAAGGGATGCTTCTCTACAGATTGTAGCGTGCTTGGAAAAATATCTCATTACGAGCCGAAATTACATTCATTATCCAGTCGAAGAATATTGACATTCGTTCAAAATGTCGACAAAAGTCGCTGGAAATGAGATATAAGGATAAAAATCTCAGCGATTGTGGATGAGCAAAAACCCAAGTACTGTCCCTTCAATTACATCTCAAAGTCACAGGTGATTTTCAGAGATTTCTGCCAGCATTGGTAATATTTTTGGTTTCTGCCAAACATACCCCCTCCCTCGAATAAGCGCCCAGAATATGCCCCATCCAAAAATATTTTTGCGAAAACATTTTCGGGGGGCTTTTTGAAGGACTTACGGTAAACTTGCTGGCTGCGATAGGGGCTATGACTCTGTAAAGATCTCGTATACCTTTTTGAAAACCATGTATTTCCATGAAAATGTTAAAATTGCAGATTAGTCCCAATTGTTGTTCTTCAAAGAATATGTCATAATGAGGCTCTTAAAAGGGGATGGTCGCTTCATTGCTCCCCTCTTAAAAAGCAGCATGTTCCTTTGCTCCCCTCAAAATAAGCCTTGTGCTCCCAATAATTCCTTGGTGTTTCCATATTTAAAGCCAAGTCGTCGATTGGTATCTAAGATGGTTGCTAATTTCTGCTTCAGATTTCTCATGATCTATCCGGCCTGCCAAATCTGTCACTGGCTTCTCTCCCCTAAATACCTTGGGTAATACATGGATTTGATGATTTCTTGCACATTTTTTGCGCCAGCCTTGGAGTGCATCCTTGCGGTATTGAACAGACCCGTAAGAGCATTTTAGTGAAAGAGGGCCTTGATTTGTGTCATTGGTGCAGGAATGATTGGGGTCTGGAGAGATGAACTCTGAAATTCTTTACTTAGAACGTTCTTTACTTTGGCGAGGAACGATACTTTTGTCGTAAGATCCCCATTTTTGTGGGCACTTCAAAAAGTTCCCAAAACATGGCCGTTTTCTCATTACAGCTCAAAATCCCCCTCCCCTTAAAAAAGAACTCATTAATTGCATTTGGTTACCTTGGCATTTCAAAATAGACAACCTGTACAGTAACTGAAGGGTGCATGGGACTTTAATGAAAAGTATAAAACTTTTGAAGTAAGTTCTCGAAAAAAGTGTGTGCTCTCAAGGTCTCGCATTTTCTAGTCATGCTCCTTGGCTCCGGCCTTTCTTAGGCAATCCTCCCTTACTCCCCAAAAACCCTATTAGAGCCTGCACAATGAACGGCAATAAGAGCGGGTACAAAGAGCAAAATTACCGAGACTCAAAAAGACTGCTGGAAATCACTACTGGAGTGAACAGGAGCCTGAAAAATCCCTAAGTACCTTGGCTTTTTTGGATACTTAATATCCATTTGCCACTGTCG
Source organism: Aurelia sp. 4 Dawson et al 2005 (assembly GCA_964019985.1). NCBI lineage: Eukaryota > Metazoa > Cnidaria > Scyphozoa > Semaeostomeae > Ulmaridae > Aurelia > Aurelia sp. 4 Dawson et al 2005. The sequence goes on along the minus strand of OZ026494.1, from coordinate 13,641,366 downwards.
TCTTTGAAGAATTTCTGCTCATCTTAAGGTTTGCACATAATTTTTCCGCTGATATTTAGGAGGATAAGTGCATCCAAGGTTGGTTCGTAACTTGTAGATGCCTTCCAGTGTTTCGTATCACAGCCACTTTGTTGTATTTTTACTTGCCAATGATATCTTAGCTGGAACCGATTTCCTGAGAAGATAGGTGGCTTTTGTCTCCATTTACTCCTATGCTGCCCATGCTCTTAAGAGAACAATCCGTGAACCTCTTAAACCTCCAAACGCGTGGAAAAAGAAGCTGTACTAATCTAATAAAAGTTTGAAAAGACATGAGCTACTGTCTCTTTTTAGCCCAATGCCCCCCAGAAAAACTTGCCCTCTCACTGCATCCCCCTTAGCCTGTGTTCCAAACCATCCTGGGTGATGGTCTAGTACACAGGCTAATCCCCCTTGGAGCTCTCTGTGGTAGAACACGTCCATATCATTCTCGCTGAGATTTCTCATTTCCAGGAATTCATTACCTTGGTCTTGCGTCAGACGAACGGAATGCATCCACCTTATTTCAAAGCCTTCTTTCGAAATTTCAATGCTGAAAAGGTTTCTATAGGCCTCCTTGCAAACTCAAATAAAGCTGTTGATCATTTCAAAGGAATGGTGGCTTCTTTGAAGTTTGAGGTATATAATCCAGAGTGTCACACCTTATGATTAAATTCATAAGTCGAACCCCCTCCCCCAAGAGGAGAAGCACATCCGGGATCTGAGGCACATCCGGGACATGGCGCACATGCGGGATCTTGGCAATGGAAGACAACAGAAAGGAGATGGACCGTGGCGTAAACAAGTTGGGAAGGTGTGAAAAGAAGAGGGGGAGAGGAAAAAAGAGCAACTGATGGCGAGGGCAACGAAGCTATCAGAGGAAGATAAACAGGACCGTTGAATTGATAGAAAAGACTAAAGCTATGGAGGAGAACAGATCGTATGACAGTTTCTTGTTATGAAGAATTTGATTGTGTTAGGACCATTACGAACCTTGATTTTCATTGTTGTTTTGGATGCTGTTTGTTTTGCATTTTGCCTTGCGTTAGGTAAAGCAATGCATTGAATGCTTCATCGCTCGACTTGCAACTAGCAGGTATACATAAATCAGAGAATTCAGTTTAGTTTATGCAGGTAAAGAACTCGGAATCACATAATGGTAGAGCCAAAAGCTTACCATTTGTGACACAGAGCGGTAGAGGAAAGAAAGTCTTGGATTTTGAGACCTTTTCAGTGCCATTTCGCTCAGAATTAGCTTCCCCTCTCATTCAAGACCCCCGTTAAAACCTTCCTTTATGCCTCTCTGGAGCTTAGCTGGTAAAAGAAAGCGATCTAAGTAAGCCTGGTCTCTCTTTTAGCTTTTTCGTGAATTAAAGGACGGGAGTACGATAAAGATCCAACAAACTGATAGTCCAGCAATGAGGATATGTGCAAGGATCATTCCCTTGGGAGTTGAAGCTTGGATAAAAATGGATGTACCCTAGCCCCCATATTGCAGAGAAAGAAAATAAAACCATTCGTATCCACTTCAAACTTCGGAGCAAAAGCTGGGAAGGTTCTTTTCCGTGGGAGAGACTCAGTTTCTGACTTATGCTGTTTACAGTGCTGAGAGAGGAAACAACGGGAAGACAAAAGGTTTTGGGTCCTTCCTATGACGCATCTTAGTATGTAGATGTATTATCAATTGATACCATTCGAAAGAAGATTTGAGCTATTCATACATAATTGTTGTTTCCTTCAGTTGTCAATGTTGCCCCGGAGAATTACCTCCTCCCTGCGAAACGCAAGATATAGTCTTAAGGGAAGCGGTTCTTGTTTTGAAGGAAAGCTTTTGCCTGGCCTATGTGAAGACCCTGTTAGCTTCATCCCGGGAACAGAGGCACACTTGATCGATATCTTCTAGTATGAAACAGAAATGCTTCGAGCAAGCAACGGAGTGCTTCTTTTCGGTTCATTTTGCCTTCTCTCATTGTCTCTGTAAGTTCTGTCCACTTCTTCATTCATTTCTTCGCTTCAGGCTTGTCATCTCCAAAGAAGCCAGTTTATGGACTGAAATACCCAACTCTTTGTCATAGGTAATTGCTGCATTCATAAACCATACCGGGTGTCCCAAAAAAAACTTTCCCCGTTTGAACAGTTCCACAACAGCAACCACTGCCTCGTTTTGAACGATGGCTCACTTGGATCCATATAATTTTACACGAATTTTTTGCTCATCAAAAGACCTCCAAAATCTGGATTTTTCGAAAATCTTATCCTAGAGAAACCCCTGAAGAGGTGGGAAATTTAGCGATGGAGATATGTTCCATTTCCTTCCATGTTTCACAGGTATGAAAGCATACAAACGCTTGTCAATTTCTTAAATTGGTATTCAAAAGTCGGCAATACGCTAAAGTGCGGGCCACAGGATCATGTCTTGCGTACTATACGTTTCTTCGAACATCAAGCATAATCGTGCTTTTTACGGACAAAACAGAGAAATATGATTTTTCTAGGGTCCCTTTATGGAGTTCAAGCCCCGTACTGTTAGAATTGAGCTAAAAAACAAAATTTCCATGGATTTTGAGGTGAAGGTTTAACGATTTTATTGGTAGACCATTTTTGGCTCTTTCTTGAGCATTTCTCGTATTGTTTTTTTAGGAAAATAATCATAGAAAATCAATGCACGCAGACACAGAAATGAAACAAACTCTCAAATTTAAGTTGAGCATTGTATAATAGATTTCCTTTAAAATCTTTACCATATAGAACACACTTTTTCTAAAATAACAGCTCAAATAGGGAATTTTTTTGGGACACCCGGTACATCTTTCAGGCATGGCTGAAAAAACAGATTTGCGGGAAGAAACAAGAAGCAACCTTGTAGCGTTTTCAGTGTAGGCCTGCGCTGCGATTCTCTCATGCGTTCCTGCCATGACGTTGCAGCACTCGTTACCAGTCCTCTTTTCTCTGCGCGGTAAGTCTGAGAAATGTCCGCAAGTTCGCAACTTTGGGGGGGTTTTGAGGGGCACTTGTTGGCAAAATATTGCGATTTGAGTGATGTTATCGAATTCAGCTGTGAGAGGACGTCCATACTGCAACTTATCGAAATTGGTGATATTAGACCTTCAATTGGTCCATGCAAATAGCTTCAACTTTCCCACCTTTGTCAAGGCATCTTCTCCATTTTTCGGCTGCCTGCATCAAGGGATGTTGAGCATTGTAGCCTTTACGAAAACAACAAAGCAACGATGGTAGATACTGAGACATAAATGCAGATCTCTCAGATACCTTTGAAACCTTTGGGGGCACAATAATAGGTCCGTAGTTGCCTTAGACCGTTTTCACCTCCCTCCTAAAGGAGGAGATATATCTGCTAATTTCAATTCATCCGGTTGAAATCTATTGAGTTCAATTCTACTGACTTCAATTCTACTGAGTCATTAAATATGATTTGCAAAGGTGTAGATTCTGGTTCAGACTCAGATTTTAGCAACTTAGGACGGATACTGTTGAAAGTGGTTGGTTTAGGGGTCTGGTTCAATAATTCAATTTTTTGATATTTTCAGTTGAAACCCCTTCAAATTAGGAACAGCCTACGTTTGAGGAAACGAATGTTTTCATACTGGGGTGCCTCGAAAATTAAACAATACTTGATCGATAGGATCACTAATATCTTTAGAGTGGAATGCCAGGAATAGAAGTATCTCAGGGCGAGGAGAAAGAGCTGTGTTCCCAGCTTTGAATCGCTCCAGCTCAATTAATGGATCATAAGAACACGTTGTTAAAAGAAAGCCAGCGACTTGGCACATTAAAATTGCAGCAAAGACGACCACTTATTAAAATTGATGTTATCTAGATGAAGAAACTTTATCGTTATTTTTTTGAGAAAGGTTGGATGAAAACTGATGAGTAGAACTAGAAATATCATTGATCATAATAATAATCATTATTGTAGGATGACGCACATTGCTCTAGTCAATGGATGATTTTTCTTGGGGCTTGATGTCAACAAGACTAATATCATGTCAACAAGTCTCAATGCCAATGTCCTCCATTCCTTTCTGTACTGTTTTTTGGGTAGCTCCAAGTGCCAATAATACCGTAGGAATGATAAATATCTTCGTGTCCTACAGTCCCTTCAGATCTCGTACGAGATCTTGGTACTTCTAAATCTCCTCCGTCTTGAAACTGTTCACCCTGTTGTCATATGGGATAGCAAAGTCCATTACCTGAGCCTTGTTTGTCTTATTAATGACTATCTTATCATATCTAGAGGCCTTGCTTGGATAACATTGTCTGCACTGTAAAATCCCATAAAATCTCACCCTTGTTCAAAGATAAGTCCATCCTGTTACATGCACCTCATTAATTTTCTTTTTTCTCATTTTATTGGCAGTTGACAGATACAACAACGGTAGACATTATTGAGTGGTTTGTCCAGAGGCCATGGCTGACGTGCGTCCATGTTCATATAGGATCACAGGTTAGCTGTAGAATTTTTAAAGAAAGATATATGTGTCGGGTGCCCAAAAGGTTGCCCATTTTGAATTGTTAGCCTAGAAGGATAGCGTTTTGGTAATGAAAGTTCTATTGTAGTTTTTGTACAACGACCAGCTTAGATTATTATCATTATTATTTTTATTGTTCAACTTATACGAACAGAAGATTACTTGCAATTAGGATATAAACATGTTGCATTCTTAAGGCCCAGAAATTGGCTCCAATTGGCGGACGACGCATGCGTAGTAACCGGACAAGAATATGAAAATCAGATCCTCCTTAAATGTTTCACAGCTTTCTGCTCTTGGGCAGATATGGAAGTGAGGCCAGACAGATGTAAAGCACTTAGTATGATGAAAGTCAATACAAATTGTAATCAAATTAGCCCAAAGGTGTTTGTCTCAAACCAGCGAATCCCTCCTGTTTTATCTCTGACTCATTCACTTACCTTGGTAGAAGTTTTAACTTTAAAATGGACAACGAAGAGCATAAGAAAAAGTTGCTGGAGACAACTAATCTGCTGATGGAAGCAATAAGTAAGCAACCAATTCGTCCAAAGAACAAGATTCTTCTTTATTCGACGTATTTCATGTCTGAAGTATCTTGGGACTTAACAATTGCCGATGTAGACATCATGTGGGTCAAACAAAATCGTACTGATAACAACTACAGTACTTTCCTGTTTTTTTTCTTTTATCTTATTTTTTTGTTAAACCAGCACCTCTAAGGGGACCATCCCTGCCACTGTAATGAGGGGTGTTTTCCTTTTACGTTTTTACACCTCAAAGTATTGTATCGTATCTATTTTTATATTTATCATAATAACTTGTATATATTTTTCATGTGGCAAATGATACATACATACATACATACATCCATACATACATACATCCATACATACATACATACATACATACATACATACATACACACATACATACATACATACATACATACATACATACATACATACATACATACATACATACATACATACATACATACATACATACATACATACATACATACATACATACATACATACATACATAGGTTATATTTATTGAACTAGTTTAGCATAAATCGTAACTAATCGTTCAATGTGTCCAATAAACACCAGACATAAGGATTACCTTCTACCTAAGGCAACCTTATCTTTACTACTTTTCTGCTCGTTTCATTTCATATTCTGTTCGGTATCTCCTCAGCTACACTTCCTTATCAAGTTTACATCTTAAATTCCAAAGGTTCTTTGCACAAATTATATTTCCAGTAGAACACCATTTTAAGAGTCCCTTGGCCATTTCTTTCTTCATTTGATGTTTTAACAGGAGCTTCAAAGCTTGATTATGCACTGTTCCTAGCGATCCAATGATAATTGCATTGATACTACATTCAATTTCTTTGTTTGATAAAAATTCTTTTATGCATCTGTATTTCTCCAGTTTAGCTTGGTAGGTGGATTCAACATATAAATCATAGGGGCATGCAAATGATACATACATACATACATACATACATACATACATACATACATACATACATACATACATACATACATACATACATACATACATACATACATACATACATACATGCATACATACGTACGTACATACATACATACATACATACATACATGCATACATACATAAATACATACATACATACGTACGTACGTACGTACATACATACATACATACATACATACATACATACATACATGCATACATACATACATACATACATTGTTTATTTGTTTAAGCAGGTTTTAAAGGTTGGGTGGCAAGCATTGCCGATGTGGACCTGCTATCTAAAAACGGAAAATATCTACGAATTAAGTTACCCTATTACAAACAAATGAAAACTTTAAAATTAAAAACACCTATACTGTAAATTGTTAAAATTGTCTAAGCGAGAATCTAATAATATGCGTAGTTAATATCCTTATTACTTATAGCACTACTTCTTTTTTCATAAGAAATATCATTTGATGGTTTCTTTCACTACCAAATTATTAATTTCATCAATTCTATCATTGTACTAGCCACTGTGAGTTAAAGACAGAATTCTTTTTGTGTACATGTACCTCAATGTGTTCCAACCAACAAAATCTAGGACTTTTCCATTGACAATATTCTTTGGAACTTTATGGATTAATCTTGCCGCTCTTATATGTATTCTTTCTAAGTCATTGAGTAATGATGCAGAGCAAGAACCCCATACTGCGATGCCATAGGTAACACTTGGGATTATTGTTCTAAAATACAATGTCTCCAACACTTCCTTTGGCAGGCATAGATGTCTCATTAATTTTATCTTCCCATTAAAGGATTTACAAGCCTTTTTCATGTGTTCGTTCCATGACACATGACAATTTGCTGTCGATTCTGACTCCTAAGCAATCAGAGTACGCTTTATATTGGATCAAAGTTTGCCCAAATTTGATTGGCAAGAGAGGACCGATAAAGTTCTTTGAATCTAGGATTAGGACATCTGTCTTTCCCTCGTGGATAGTCAGCTGATTATGGTCACACCATGCTATAACTTCACCCATTATTTCTTGAAGAACGATAGAAACCTTATCAACACTGTCTCCAATGGTGAAAATGGTTGTGTCATCTGCAAACATGTACAACTCCCCTTTGGTGACAGATTCTGGGAAATCATTGACATATATGTTATATAACCGAGGACCAAGAAGAGAGCCCTGGGGGGACACCATATTTTATGACCCTTGCTTCAGAGAGTTTTCCATTGACTTTTGTAAAGTGCCTTCTGTTTGTTAAGTAGTCTTCCAGCCAGTGTAAGAGCCTACCATTCATACCAACCCCCTTTAATTTTTGCTTCAAAATTTTGTGGTTGACAGTGTCGAATGCTTTACGAAAATCGAGAAAAATCACCCCAACTTTAAAGCCATTGTCTAAAGCATCTTTCCATTGTTCACTTAAATGAAGCAGTAATCCTTCAGTTGACCGACCTTGCTTAAACCCCCATTGTCTGCAGCTTGCTATCCCTTGTACTTTCAGGTGATTGTCTATAGGTTTACAAATAATGTCTTCCAAGAGTTTCCCTGGGACACTAAGAAGAGATATTGGTCTAAAGTTCACTTTCTCTGTAACCCCACCCTTTTTGAAAACTGGGTTAAGGTTGGATACCTTCCAGACTGTTGGATATTTTGCTGTGTCAATGTTTTTCTTGAAAACATAAAATAAACCTTTCTCTACACTTTCACCTAGCATGGCTAAATCTTTTGGACCAATTAGATCAGGCCCCATTGCTTTCTTTGGATTCAACTTCTTATCTAGCCTCTCTCTTACAATTTCTTGGCTTATTTTAATTTCATCTGTTGTTGGTGTTACTCTTACTATGTACTGCTGTAAGTTTTCCTCTCTAATTTCAGCATACTTTTCTGCCAGATCCTCTCCTATGCTGGCAAAATAGTCGTTAAAACATTTAGCTTTTTCTCTGTCATCAAGCAATAGGTTATCATTTCCATCCTTAAATGGGCCTACTTTGCTTTTCTTGGTTTTCCTTTGAGCTTGTTTTACCACTTTCCAGAATTCTTTAGGGCCATTTGCCTCTTCAAATGATTGCTTCCAATATTCTGCTTCACTTTTCCTAACCATGTTGTCAACTTTATTCCTTTGTTCTTTATACAGAGCCCACTTTTCATGGTCCCTAGGGAACGTCTGGGCTGCTTTCAAATATTTATACCTTTTATTCATTTCTTTCCTGATTTTAGTGTCAATCCAAGGCAAAGACTTGCTTCTAATCTTTACTCTCCTTGTCTTAACATGTTGCTGCATTATGTCCTTATACAGGAGATGCCATGCATACTGACAATCATCAACATCATCAAAAATCTCTATCATAGGCCATTGTGCTCTGCTCATGTCCTCTTTAAGTATATTTAAATCAGTGGACCTATAGTCATTGACTGTAATTATTCTTGGCTTTGGTTTACATTGTAGTAAGTAGACAACAGCATAAATTATACAAAGATCATTCGTGGCTTACTCTGCAATGCCGATATGGTGATGCAAATAAAACTTCCTGAGTTGAAATGACTTTGCCACAGAATACTTCCTAACTCTTTCGCTCAATTTCACATTTTGACAGTGTTTGAAGTGAAGTGTTTGATTTATTGACTCTCTCAGATTAGTAGGGTCTAAGCTGGCTTAAAATGGGTAGGTTTAGGGTAAAATGCGCCTGGCTAGATCATTGATAAATTTTGCTAAATCTTTCACATTTTTCCCCAAGCTACAACTGGTTAAACTACCCATGCTGACAAGTATCACTTGAGGGTCTACACACTTTTATAAGAAAACATGAATTTTGGCCAGAAGTGAAAGTCTCTTTAACATTATCAGATCTGTGCCCTCCTGAAAATTTCAAAACAATGTGAAGTATTTTTGATGCTTGAATAGTACTCAATTTATTTCTAACTGACATGATACAAGCAGGGTCTACTGAGGTAAAATGGATAAGCTTGGGGTAAAATGGGAAGTGTAGAGCTGAAGAGATTTTGCTGAAGATTTTTTTTCACAGTTTCCTCTACCTAGAATTGTTCAAGCTACCTACCTTGACAGAGTAAAAGTTGATCTATCAGTGCAGGGTCCACTGTTTTTGAGCAATCAGCAACACCCCAATTTTTATGCACAACATTGTACCAATAAAACAATGGAAGATATTTTAGAAAGTGTGCTCTGTCAGCCAAACATGTCTGCCTAAGAAGCCTTTGTTTCCACATTAGAAGGTCTACTGTTTGCCAGCAATCAGCACTACCTATTTCACCTCAGCCTTCTCACCTTACCCCAGCAGACTATACCTACTGTATGCCACTTGAGGGAGTAACGTAACGAAACTTGCACCAGTGGATTTTTCTGGCAATATTCATCTGAGCATAGTCCACATAAGAATTCATGAATGATTCTACCCACTGGGTCACTGCTGCCAAGCCGGCACGAAAACTTAATAATTTGCAGCTGCAGTTTTTAAGATAATGCAAAGATATTTTGAAACTGGTTGCAACTTCTATTGATATTTATTCAGGGTTTTGAAGCCTCATTGGATAATGAAATCAGTTCAAAATTCAGCGAATTGACAATAAAAGAAACTCATGACCAAATTTTGGCAGGGAAAAAATTTCAAATCTAAGAAATTTCCTTATCCCAGACCTACAGAAAGTTTCCTGTAAACAATTACTTGTGCTCTTCAATCTACACCCCAAAGGCAATCATAGAACAACTCAAAAGATACTTCATATACCATTCTCTACTTTATGCCATTCTTGCACAACTTCATAAAAGCAATGTTCTTTGCCTGTTACCTTGAAGGCGCTTGGTCACGTAACTGTAAACAAACCTGTTATCTCTATAATCTATACCATTGTCCACACGTGGCCATTGTGTTCTGCACAGATTTTGATGGATGGGGTGAATCCACTGGAAAGTTACTTCCAAAAATCCTCCAATATCTCTGCAATCATACAGCGTAAGAGTGTTTCGTTTGCTTCTCTACAAAGCTCAAGAGTCCATCTTCAAAGTAGCACTGTCATTTTGGGAATCATATTTGAAGATCTCTTTGATACGGCCTATTAAAAATACTGCAAGGTCGTCATTTCGAAAGAAGTTTGTTTACATTGCCTGACTCTGCCCCTCTAATGAATATAATGCAAACATTGACTTTGTCTTGTAATTATGTAATTCAATGTGGCAAAGAAATGGAGACATACAATATTTCAAAGTGAAACCTGAATTCTTTACTGTTGCTCTTACTGATTGATTCATTCTGCTCTTTATGTCTGTGTGAGGTTTGTGTTCATTCAGAATTATTGCTTTGTTTGATCAGTGCACAAATATCTGTTAATTAGAAATGTGACTTTGCTTGGAAAGTTCTAATTAAGAGCTAGTGTGTACTGATCAAACTTGAAATTCAACTTAAAATATAAGTGAGCTATTATCAATCTGATTTCATTGAAAAAGCACAATGTTGATGAAATACCACAACTCAGTTCCTTCACACTTTGCTTAATGTAAGCAATGTTCAGATTTCTTGACACCCAATCATTACTCTTAACTGCTCTTGCAATTGGCAGAAATTGAATGAAAAACTGAAAGGCTCTGCAGCAACTGCCACGGTCTGTTTTAACTGGCATATAATTTCAAAGCAAGTTAATCATTAGTGTAAGATGCAACTTGTAGACAATCAAGAGGAGAGATAAATATATAAAAAACAAAGAATCTGACTGAGCACCTGTTTGAAGAGTTCATCCCATTCAGAAACAGATAATTTGTTTAAATTACTTGATACCTCCTGATAGGAGTATTCTAATACCCATTGTTCAATTCCTGGTGGGGGGATATCATTTGTAGTGAAACATTAAGGAGCTTTGGAAGTTTCTGCAGGGATGCACCCCAGTAAATTCAAGTCAAGTAACCCCCTTGGGTTCAATTTCATGATTTGAATTGGTAAGAAATTTCAGGTAATTGTCACAAAACTGACTGGACTTTTCATAATCACTTTTGTCATCTCGAGAAAGTGTATCTTCTGAGTCCAGCTCATTTCTAATGAATCAAGAGAATTAGATGACTTAGATGCGGTCAGTCCAAGAATAAACTTTGGGAGATGTCATGATGGCAGTAATTTACATATAACTAGCTATGCTCTCTTTGATGTCTGCATGACGTGTTCCAGCATGGAGAATGGCATATGGCCTTGAGTGGAAATCTGAATACATGACAAAATTCTTGATCAAGCAATCTCAACTGAAAGTGATAATGATTATGATCTTGACAAACACAAGAATCCTTCTACCATTATATCCTTGCCGCTTGATATCCTCCATACAAAACCCGTAGAAATCAAATACTTCGTCATGACTCTTAAATCTTAAACTATTCTATTCATCATTACAGTCCTAAAAACTGAGTGTATTTGTTGATTGTTTCTATAAGACTTGGCAATGCTACTGCTGTTTGGCAGGCAGATGGAACTTTCTTCTTGTCACCAATTAGGATCATGATTCAGCTAATTACAGTATGAGTAGTCTTCTTGCAAAGCAACTGCAGCAGTCTTTTTTCCAGTTAGTTCCCCTAGAACAAGGAAGCCAATATGAGATATGTTTAGCTTCACAAACGTTTGAAATTATAGTCTTATTTCTGATCATCTGATTACACTGAAATTGTGAATGGAAAATGTGCAGCCCCTTCAAAGTAATTGCAGAACAATAACAGTTCAGAAAACTCACAGAAACCTCTTCAAAAACAAAATTGGTCTAATATATAAAGACCAGCTAGTAGCAGGGGGCCAGAGCTTCTCACAAGGACTTACAGTACGTGTAGTATTTGCTCTACTTAGTCTTCGCAATAGTTCTCTTGCTAGATACAGTATGACAGATCTTATTCATTTACATATGAATCATTTCAATTTTAGTTTCCATTGTTGTTCCAAGCCTGGCTTTTGCTTTTAAAAATATTGGATGAATCAACAATCATTTCTGTGCTGCTATAATTGATTCAACTTTCAAAGGGATTGGAAGGGTTCATAAATTTCACTTTCTCAGTCAGTAGTCATATTTTGCAATTATTAAGGTCATATTTTGGCAGATATAAAGTTGATCTTCAAACCGGCTAATAAAGAAAGAAACTTACCACTTTTTGACGAAGTGTCCTTCATCAACAAAACAGATAATTCTCTTGCCAAGGGTCAGATCTTATGCTGCCAAACTTGTTTTCTTCGAACACAACATCGGCTTGAATCAGTCCGTCCTTCGCCATAGCATATCGACCAATTGGCTACGCTGTAACGGCGTCAAGTCCTTGCAATTAACTCATGAGGGCTTTACTGCGATATTCTTTCAGCTAAGCTGAGTCGAAGAAGCTTTTTGCATTCTCTATGGCCTTCATTTGCGTCGAAATATTTTGGTCACAGCTTGCTGCGGTCGCCATTTTGAAATGAAGGAGTAAAGGAATTCGAAAAACGTTATGACGCTTGCAATTATGCTAATATGTACACCTTTAGTCACGAGGGTTTTATAGGCTACTCGCCTTTTCGCCCCTTATCTCATTATATTATTATTATCATTATTATTAGTATTAGTATTAGTATTAGTATTAGTATTATTATTATTATTATTATTATTATTATTATTATTATTATTATTATTATTATTATTATTATTATTATTATTATTGTTATTATTATTATTGTTGTGATCGACTCATAGATGCAGGGATGAAACTTTTGCAAAATCAGTTTCCATTCTTCACATTTCAATCATCTTGTTACAGCAAAGAACAATTAGTTTATGATCCTTTCCCCACTATTCACATACATCATACAGGTAGTAATCACTTTGTTACATCAATTTCTGTGGGAGGCGCAGTTAGAGTTTTTGATAGTTTAAACATGACACGAACAAGGAAAGTCATCTCTGAGATCAAGGTTATCTATTCACCGCATCAAGAAGTTTCCCCAACTATCATCCATAAGAAAGTGGTCTCTACACAAGAAGGTCAAAATGATTGTGGACTGTTTGCTCTGGCTTATGCTGCTGAGATAGCAAGAAACAAAGACCCTCCAAGCAAAGTATTTGATCAATCCAAAATGAATCAGCATTTCTTTGACTGTTTGGAATCTGGTTTCATCATTCCTTTCCCAATCAAAAGGATCAACACAACAACGTGTGTAGAAGAAGAGATCACAAAAAAGATACATCCTAATAGCAAATGGACTTTTCCAAAGAAAACTTTTACTTGGTTAAGAGACCAACACTTAAGAAAGGACATTCCCTTATCAAACCGCTTCTGTATCCTCGACAAACAAAATAGCGCTAACAAGGCAGATAAGACCAGAAATGAATCTAAATATATCAGTGGCTGTCACAGCAAAAGTCCTTTCAAAAAATGTCAAAGCCAATCAGCAATTTACAACTTATCGAAGCATGTCCTCTCAGTGGACGAAAAGTCAGTCTTAGAATTAGGCTTGTCATTTACCCCAAGTCAAAGGAACCCCAACAAGGAAAAGTTTGCAAACGACATCCACACTTTCATTTGAAGACTTAAACTCAAGGAATACTTCCATGAAACGAATAATGAAGGGAGCAAAGTAAATAAAGGCACTGAAAAGAGCACAGAATCAGACCGTTCAAGACTCAACTGGACAATTAATAACCTAAACTGGTATCCGGCGATAGTTAGGGAAAGGAGATCAGAAAACTTGACAAATTTTATTGACAACCTCTTAAAGGATATCAAAGATCACTTAAAGCAGAACCAAAATAAAAAATGGAACAACCTAACAGATGGCCAGAGAAAAGCTTTAAATGCACTTTCATCTGATGATTCCCTGACAATAAAGCCAGCGGATAAAGGCAACGGAATTGTCATCATGGACAAAAATGTCTATCATGAAGCATGTCTGAAATATTAAATGATAAGAGCTACTATGAAGAAGTTCCAGAAGATCCCAACCCTAAGTACCGTAAAGAATTAGATGAAATAATTAGTGAGATGAACGACCTTGATTACATTGGAGAAACGGAAGAGACAAGACTCAGAGAAGGATCAAGAACACCCTGTTTTTATGGCTTACCAAAAATCCACAAGAGTTACAGCAAATTTCCACCTTTACGACCGATTTGTAGTGGTTTTAAGTCATGCACAGCTAGATTATCGGAATGGGTGGATAGTTTCTTAAAGCCAGCTGCTATGAAGACGGAATCATATATCAAAGACACAACAGACTTTGTTTTGCATATTGAAAGTTTGAATGACAAAGAAATCAACCTCACTGACGTGTTTCTCGTAACGATGGACGTTGCTTCCCTTTATCCCAACATCTCACACCAAGAAGGAATATTTGCTTGTGAAAAGGCTCTTGAACAGCGGAAAGTCAAGTCAATCCCTTCTTCCTTCATAACAAAGCTGATAAGTTTCATATTGACAAGCAATACGATGCGATTTTTAGACAAATATTACCATCAAATAAAAGGAACTGCGATGGGAACGCCGATGGCAGTGAATTATGCTAACTTGTTCATGTCAGCATTTGAAGATCAAATGATTGATGCATACAAAAAAGAGTATGGCTTAGTTTATTTAAATGATAAAAAGTGAATAACAATATGAAATGTGACTAGTCGCCAACCCAGCGCCGCACGGATGATCACCCATGTAGAGTATGGCATTACGGGAAGCATTTTCCCGTGTTAATGGGTTTGGAGACGTGTTGTAGAGTCTCGAGTATGCTAATTTAACCTAAACTGTCATGCTGGAGGCGTATGAGTCATCAAGCCAACAAACTGCGGACCCGCGTTTCGGATGCTTAGTTTATTTGAATGATAAAAAGTGAATAACAATATGAAATGTGACTAGTCGCCAACCCAGCGCCGCACGGATGATCACCCATGTAGAGTATGGCATTACGGGAAGCATTTTCCCGTGTTAATGGGTTTGGAGACGTGTTGTAAAGTCTCGAGTATGCTAATTTAACCTAAACTGTCATGCTGGAGGCGTGTGAGTCATCAAGCCAACAAACTGCGGACCCGCGTTTCGGATGCATTTTACAGTCGGGACGCGATGTGGTCCGCAGAGCATCCAGTAACCTCGTTTCCGAAGTTACTCTCTGGCCTCCTTTGCATGACAGTAGGTTTGTAATTAGTCAAATTTTTAGACATACCTTGTGTTGTTAGGAGTGTGTTGTGTGTTACAGTCTCAAAGAGGTGTGTACCAGGTGATCGGCTAAATTTTTATGTCGTTGTAATGCCTAGAAGGGTTTTTCTGGCCAAATCCGTTTCAGGTTTTCATCCTGTTCTATCAGGTTCCAGTGTCTTTTTAAAACGTTGTTAATTTTTACGGTGTTTTCGTCGTAAGGTATTACGAAAGGGAGGAGGTTTCTTGTTTCTCTCGCATTTGATGGTTTAAAAAGAACCTCTCTTTGGGAGAGCTTAGAAACTTTTTCGAATTGTTTGTTTATTTCTTGTAATGTGTATCCTCTTCTGATGAGGTTGGATTTCAGTTTATCCAGGTTCAGTTTTAGGTTCTCGTCTGCTGTTATGACTCGTCTATACCTCAGGGCTTGGCTAAAAATGACACTATTTTTGCAGTTGTTTGGGTGAAAGGACTCCTTGTGTAGGAGTGTGCAGATGTCTGTTGGTTTAACGAACAGGTTGCTTTCGAGTTTACGTTCCTTATTGACATAAATTATTGTGTCAAGGAAGCTTATTTCTTTTTCTGATTGTTGTGCTGTGAATTTAATTGTCTCGTGTAGACAATTGATATGTTCTAGAAACTGATGTAAAGCAGTCTGGCCATGTGGCCAGATCATGAATATGTCATCGATGAATCGTTTCCAAAGGGTTGGGCGTTTATTTTGCGGTGGATTTTCGAGAATGTTTTTTTCAATTTCAGCCATAAAGATATTGGCGTAGTTTGGTGCAAATGGTGTACCCATGCTTGTGCCGTGGCTTTGTAGATATGTTTTACCATTGAACGTGAAATGGTTGTTTTGCAGTATAAAAATCAGCATTTGTTTCAAGTGTTGAATTGGTAGTGGTGTATTGCCTTGGTAGTAGTTTTGTATAGCAGATAGACATAGGTTTATTCCCTCGTTGTGAGGGATATTTGTATATAACGATTTCACGTCTAGTGTTACTAGGATCGCGTTGTTGGGTATTTCCTTTTGGTTAAGGACGACTTGCAGAAAATGTGTAGTGTCCTTTATGTAAGATGGTATGTTGCGTACTATGGGCTTCAGATAGAAGTCTAGATACTGTGACAATTTTTCCGTTGGCGAATTGCAGCCAGATATGATAGGGCGCCCTGGTATGCCCTCTTTAGTTTATTTGAATGATAAAAAGTGAATAACAATATGAAATGTGACTAGTCGCCAACCCAGCGCCGCACGGATGATCACCCATGTAGAGTATGGCATTACGGGAAGCATTTTCCCGTGTTAATGGGTTTGGAGACGTGTTGTAAAGTCTCGAGTATGCTAATTTAACCTAAACTGTCATGCTGGAGGCGTGTGAGTCATCAAGCCAACAAACTGCGGACCCGCGTTTCGGATGCATTTTACAGTCGGGACGCGATGTGGTCCGCAGAGCATCCAGTAACCTCGTTTCCGAAGTTACTCTCTGGCCTCCTTTGCATGACAGTAGGTTTGTAATTAGTCAAATTTTTAGACATACCTTGTGTTGTTAGGAGTGTGTTGTGTGTTACAGTCTCAAAGAGGTGTGTACCAGGTGATCGGCTAAATTTTTATGTCGCTGTAATGCCAAGAAGGGTTTTTCTGGCCAAATCCGTTTCAGGTTTTCATCCTGTTCTATCAGGTTCCAGTGTCTTTTTAAAACGTTGTTAATTTTTACGGTGTTTTCGTCGTAAGGTATTACGAAAGGGAGGAGGTTTCTTGTTTCTCTCGCATTTGATGGTTTAAAAAGAACCTCTCTTTGGGAGAGCTTAGAAACTTTTTCGAATTGTTTGTTTATTTCTTGTAATGTGTATCCTCTTCTGATGAGGTTGGATTTCAGTTTATCCAGGTTCAGTTTTAGGTTCTCGTCTGCTGTTATGACTCGTCTATACCTCAGGGCTTGGCTAAAAATGACACTATTTTTGCAGTTGTTTGGGTGAAAGGACTCCTTGTGTAGGAGTGTGCAGATGTCTGTTGGTTTAACGAACAGGTTGCTTTCGAATTTACGTTCCTTATTGACATAAATTATTGTGTCAAGGAAGCTTATTTCTTTTTCTGATTGTTGTGCTGTGAATTTAATTGTCTCGTGTAGACAATTGATATGTTCTAGAAACTGATGTAAAGCAGTCTGGCCATGTGGCCAGATCATGAATATGTCATCGATGAATCGTTTCCAAAGGGTTGGGCGTTTATTTTGCGGTGGGTTTTCGAGAATGTTTTTTTCAATTTCAGCCATAAAGATATTGGCGTAGTTTGGTGCAAATGGTGTACCCATGCTTGTGCCGTGGCTTTGTAGATATGTTTTACCATTGAACGTGAAATGGTTGTTTTGCAGTATAAAAATCAGCATTTGTTTCAAGTGTTGAATTGGTAGTGGTGTATTGCCTTGGTAGTAGTTTTGTATAGCAGATAGACATAGGTTTATTCCCTCGTTGTGAGGGATATTTGTATATAACGATTTCACGTCTAGTGTTACTAGGATCGCGTTGTTGGGTATTTCCTTTTGGTTAAGGACGACTTGCAGAAAATGTGTAGTGTCCTTTATGTAAGATGGTATGTTGCGTACTATGGGCTTCAGATAGAAGTCTAGATACTGTGACAATTTTTCCGTTGGCGAATTGCAGCCAGATATGATAGGGCGCCCTGGTATGCCCTCTTTGTGTAGTTTTGGAAGAGTGTAAAACACTGGTGTTCTGACTTCATTACTTGGTTCTAAGAAATCAAATGTGTCACTTGTAATAAGTTTTTCATTGTATAAGTGTGTGAGAAAGGTTTCTATTTCAGAAGCTGTTTCTGCGGTGTGGTCATAGGAGGTTTCCCTGTAGTATTTTGTATCGCTTAGTTGTCTATGAGCCTCAGCGAGGTACGAGTCAGCAGTGAGGATGGTTAACTTTCCGCCTTTATCGGCTTTCCGAAATATAACGTTTTTCATTGATTTTAGTTGTGAGATTGCTTCCTTTTCGGATTGTGAGAGATTTTCATTGTTGCCCTTGGAGTTGTTGTGTAATTGTATCAAATCTCGATGTACAGCCCTGAGATATTCCATCAAGGGTTTATTATCGGCCTCTGGTGGGTTCCAGGTTGACTTTGTACGAAACGTGATGTTTTTTTGTTTCAAATCTTTTCGGGTTGCGAAGAAATAATGCGTGTGCATTTTCCTTCTAAACTCTGCAAAGGATTTTTCAATTTTTTTGAAATTCATTGTGTTGGGGGTTTGTACAAAACTAAGGCCCTTGTTAAGGACATTTGTCTGTGCCTCGGTTAGGGTGATGCCCGCGAGGTTCACTATGTTATCAATGGGTTTAGCTTGTTTGACTATTTTTCTGTGTAGGATTTTTCGTAGTGAGTTTTTGCTCTGGCGGTTTCCTCTTCTGATTTTACGTTTTTGTCCTGCTCACTTGCGGAGTGACGATATGCTATGGTGTTGTGTTATTCTGTTTAAAGTGTCGCAAGTGTCACCTATCATAGAGGTACACGCATGTTGTACTACATCATTGTGATGAAAATTATATACGAACAGCCTTTAATTGGTCAAAGCAAAAGGCAAAAGGAAACAACTAGATGCACTAAGCTATAAACAATTCTGCGTACTTTGATAGCAAAGTAGATATGATAATAAGTGATAACAAGGGTATATTAAGATAAATGAAACTAAGAAAAATTTCCTTTTAAATTTGTTGCACAGTTATCTTCGTTGTCTTTTTGTGTCTTTGTTATTTTCTGCGGCGTGGTTGGCACCGCCTGCACCTCTTCTCTTGTTATTTTTGTTTGGTTTTGTGGCAATGAATTTTTCTATTGCCATAGTTTTGTAAGATTTTTTCAAGAGCGTTAGCTCTGGAGTGTCGTTGTAGGCCATTTCTGCACGAAGCAGATGGCTTTCAACTTCTGTAGAAGCTTGCTCAGCTTTCTCTTTGTGATGTTGTGCTAGTAGTTCGCACATGTCTTTCTGAAATTTTTGTTTCATTTGTTTATATTTTTCATGGCTTTCACTTGAAAAGTCGTTTGTGTATGAAACTTCTGTGTGAGGGTATGTAAATTCGGGTTGTTTATGCTTTGTTGTGTGTCTAATGAATTCTTTAGATTTACTTTCGTGGTAGAGTTTTGATCGTTCCAGCGTCACTAATCGCTTTAGGACGCTGGATTGTGTTGCGTTTAGTTTTGTTTTTGGAGCTTGTTTTGTTGATTTTGTACATGTTGTTGTCTTGTTTTTGCATGTTTGTTTTTGAGGCGTAGGCGGTATGACTTCTGGTTCTTTTTCCATGTATGTTTTGTGTTCTTTATGGGCGTCGAGGGGCTTGGGTTTACTGCTCTCCTCGACTTCTTTTGTTTGCCTAACGACTGTTGGAGACGTTGGGGCAAGGTCAACTGTGAAGCAGATGTAAGGAGGCATTACAAGGTAGAATGCCCACGGAACAATGTATTAAGGTCGATGTTTAACCCAATTTTTTGTTCGAAGTTTAGATGCTAGCGAAGATTTTTTAGAATAAAGGAATAACTTGCCTAGACTAAAATCAATATTTCTAAGTGAGAGCTAAGAAATGTGAAAATGACAAGGAAACGAAATGATATGCAGAGAGGAAAAGAAACTTACAGTCGGCTGTCGTTTCACCACCATCCAATGAGTCGGGTAAGGTGTTGTTGAAAAGGTCATCGCTGAAGGAGTTGTTAGCCATCTTTTTCTTGAGCATCAATAGCAATCAGCAGATGCCTATCATATCTGGCTGCAATTCGCCAACGGAAAAATTGTCACAGTATCTAGACTTCTATCTGAAGCCCATAGTACGCAACATACCATCTTACATAAAGGACACTACACATTTTCTGCAAGTCGTCCTTAACCAAAAGGAAATACCCAACAACGCGATCCTAGTAACACTAGACGTGAAATCGTTATATACAAATATCCCTCACAACGAGGGAATAAACCTATGTCTATCTGCTATACAAAACTACTACCAAGGCAATACACCACTACCAATTCAACACTTGAAACAAATGCTGATTTTTATACTGCAAAACAACCATTTCACGTTCAATGGTAAAACATATCTACAAAGCCACGGCACAAGCATGGGTACACCATTTGCACCAAACTACGCCAATATCTTTATGGCTGAAATTGAAAAAAACATTCTCGAAAATCCACCGCAAAATAAACGCCCAACCCTTTGGAAACGATTCATCGATGACATATTCATGATCTGGCCACATGGCCAGACTGCTTTACATCAGTTTCTAGAACATATCAATTGTCTACACGAGACAATTAAATTCACAGCACAACAATCAGAAAAAGAAATAAGCTTCCTTGACACAATAATTTATGTCAATAAGGAACGTAAACTCGAAAGCAACCTGTTCGTTAAACCAACAGACATCTGCACACTCCTACACAAGGAGTCCTTTCACCCAAACAACTGCAAAAATAGTGTCATTTTTAGCCAAGCCCTGAGGTATAGACGAGTCATAACAGCAGACGAGAACCTAAAACTGAACCTGGATAAACTGAAATCCAACCTCATCAGAAGAGGATACACATTACAAGAAATAAACAAACAATTCGAAAAAGTTTCTAAGCTCTCCCAAAGAGAGGTTCTTTTTAAACCATCAAATGCGAGAGAAACAAGAAACCTCCTCCCTTTCGTAATACCTTACGACGAAAACACCGTAAAAATTAACAACGTTTTAAAAAGACACTGGAACCTGATAGAACAGGATGAAAACCTGAAACGGATTTGGCCAGAAAAACCCTTCTAGGCATTACAACGACATAAAAATTTAGCCGATCACCTGGTACACACCTCTTTGAGACTGTAACACACAACACACTCCTAACAACACAAGGTATGTCTAAAAATTTGACTAATTACAAACCTACTGTCATGCAAAGGAGGCCAGAGAGTAACTTCGGAAACGAGGTTACTGGATGCTCTGCGGACCACATCGCGTCCCGACTGTAAAATGCATCCGAAACGCGGGTCCGCAGTTTGTTGGCTTGATGACTCACACGCCTCCAGCATGACAGTTTAGGTTAAATTAGCATACTCGAGACTTTACAACACGTCTCCAAACCCATTAACACGGGAAAATGCTTCCCGTAATGCCATACTCTACATGGGTGATCATCCGTGCGGCGCTGGGTTGGCGACTAGTCACATTTCATATTGTTATTCACTTTTTATCATTCAAATAAACTAAGCATCCGAAACGCGGGTCCGCAGTTTGTTGGCTTGATGACTCATACGCCTCCAGCATGACAGTTTAGGTTAAATTAGCATACTCGAGACTCTACAACACGTCTCCAAACCCATTAACACGGGAAAATGCTTCCCGTAATGCCATACTCTACATGGGTGATCATCCGTGCGGCGCTGGGTTGGCGACTAGTCACATTTCATATTGTTATTCACTTTTTATCATTTAAATAAACTAAACCTGATTGCTATTGATGCTCAAGAAAAAGATGGCTAACAACTCCTTCAGCGATGACCTTTTCAACAACACCTTACCCGACTCATTGGATGGTGGTGAAACGACAGCCGACTGTAAGTTTCTTTTCCTCTCTGCATATCATTTCGTTTCCTTGTCATTTTCACATTTCTTAGCTCTCACTTAGAAATATTGATTTTAGTCTAGGCAAGTTATTCCTTTATTCTAAAAAATCTTCGCTAGCATCTAAACTTCGAACAAAAAATTGGGTTAAACATCGACCTTAATACATTGTTCCGTGGGCATTCTACCTTGTAATGCCTCCTTACATCTGCTTCACAGTTGACCTTGCCCCAACGTCTCCAACAGTCGTTAGGCAAACAAAAGAAGTCGAGGAGAGCAGTAAACCCAAGCCCCTCGACGCCCATAAAGAACACAAAACATACATGGAAAAAGAACCAGAAGTCATACCGCCTACGCCTCAAAAACAAACATGCAAAAACAAGACAACAACATGTACAAAATCAACAAAACAAGCTCCAAAAACAAAACTAAACGCAACACAATCCAGCGTCCTAAAGCGATTAGTGACGCTGGAACGATCAAAACTCTACCACGAAAGTAAATCTAAAGAATTCATTAGACACACAACAAAGCATAAACAACCCGAATTTACATACCCTCACACAGAAGTTTCATACACAAACGACTTTTCAAGTGAAAGCCATGAAAAATATAAACAAATGAAACAAAAATTTCAGAAAGACATGTGCGAACTACTAGCACAACATCACAAAGAGAAAGCTGAGCAAGCTTCTACAGAAGTTGAAAGCCATCTGCTTCGTGCAGAAATGGCCTACAACGACACTCCAGAGCTAACGCTCTTGAAAAAATCTTACAAAACTATGGCAATAGAAAAATTCATTGCCACAAAACCAAACAAAAATAACAAGAGAAGAGGTGCAGGCGGTGCCAACCACGCCGCAGAAAATAACAAAGACACAAAAAGACAACGAAGATAACTGTGCAACAAATTTAAAAGGAAATTTTTCTTAGTTTCATTTATCTTAATATACCCTTGTTATCACTTATTATCATATCTACTTTGCTATCAAAGTACGCAGAATTGTTTATAGCTTAGTGCATCTAGTTGTTTCCTTTTGCCTTTTGCTTTGACCAATTAAAGGCTGTTCGTATATAATTTTCATCACAATGATGTAGTACAACATGCGTGTACCTCTATGATAGGTGACACTTGCGACACTTTAAACAGAATAACACAACACCATAGCATATCGTCACTCCGCAAGTGAGCAGGACAAAAACGTAAAATCAGAAGAGGAAACCGCCAGAGCAAAAACTCACTACGAAAAATCCTACACAGAAAAATAGTCAAACAAGCTAAACCCATTGATAACATAGTGAACCTCGCGGGCATCACCCTAACCGAGGCACAGACAAATGTCCTTAACAAGGGCCTTAGTTTTGTACAAACCCCCAACACAATGAATTTCAAAAAAATTGAAAAATCCTTTGCAGAGTTTAGAAGGAAAATGCACACGCATTATTTCTTCGCAACCCGAAAAGATTTGAAACAAAAAAACATCACGTTTCGTACAAAGTCAACCTGGAACCCACCAGAGGCAGATAATAAACCCTTGATGGAATATCTCAGGGCTGTACATCGAGATTTGATACAATTACACAACAACTCCAAGGACAACAATGAAAATCTCTCACAATCCGAAAAGGAAGCAATCTCACAACTAAAATCAATGAAAAACGTTATATTTCGGAAAGCCGATAAAGGCGGAAAGTTAACCATCCTCACTGCTGACTCGTACCTCGCAGAGGCTCATAGACAACTAAGCGATACAAAATACTACAGGGAAACCTCCTATGACCACACCGCAGAAACAGCTTCTGAAATAGAAACCTTTCTCACACACTTATACAATGAAAAACTTATTACAAGTGACACATTTGATTTCTTAGAACCAAGTAATGAAGTCAGAACACCAGTGTTTTACACTCTTCCAAAACTACACAAAGAGGGCATACCAGGGCGCCCTATCATATCTGGCTGCAATTCGCCAACGGAAAAATTGTCACAGTATCTAGACTTCTATCTGAAGCCCATAGTACGCAACATACCATCTTACATAAAGGACACTACACATTTTCTGCAAGTCGTCCTTAACCAAAAGGAAATACCCAACAACGCGATCCTAGTAACACTAGACGTGAAATCGTTATATACAAATATCCCTCACAACGAGGGAATAAACCTATGTCTATCTGCTATACAAAACTACTACCAAGGCAATACACCACTACCAATTCAACACTTGAAACAAATGCTGATTTTTATACTGCAAAACAACCATTTCACGTTCAATGGTAAAACATATCTACAAAGCCACGGCACAAGCATGGGTACACCATTTGCACCAAACTACGCCAATATCTTTATGGCTGAAATTGAAAAAAACATTCTCGAAAACCCACCGCAAAATAAACGCCCAACCCTTTGGAAACGATTCATCGATGACATATTCATGATCTGGCCACATGGCCAGACTGCTTTACATCAGTTTCTAGAACATATCAATTGTCTACACGAGACAATTAAATTCACAGCACAACAATCAGAAAAAGAAATAAGCTTCCTTGACACAATATTTTATGTCAATAAGGAACGTAAACTCGAAAGCAACCTGTTCGTTAAACCAACAGACATCTGCACACTCCTACACAAGGAGTCCTTTCACCCAAACAACTGCAAAAATAGTGTCATTTTTAGCCAAGCCCTGAGGTATAGACGAGTCATAACAGCAGACGAGAACCTAAAACTGAACCTGGATAAACTGAAATCCAACCTCATCAGAAGAGGATACACATTACAAGAAATAAACAAACAATTCGAAAAAGTTTCTAAGCTCTCCCAAAGAGAGGTTCTTTTTAAACCATCAAATGCGAGAGAAACAAGAAACCTCCTCCCTTTCGTAATACCTTACGACGAAAACACCGTAAAAATTAACAACGTTTTAAAAAGACACTGGAACCTGATAGAACAGGATGAAAACCTGAAACGGATTTGGCCAGAAAAACCCATCTTGGCATTACAACGACATAAAAATTTAGCCGATCACCTAGTACACACCTCTTTGAGACTGTAACACACAACACACTCCTAACAACACAAGGTATGTCTAAAAATTTGACTAATTACAAACCTACTGTCATGCAAAGGAGGCCAGAGAGTAACTTCGGAAACGAGGTTACTGGATGCTCTGCGGACCACATCGCGTCCCGACTGTAAAATGCATCCGAAACGCGGGTCCGCAGTTTGTTGGCTTGATGACTCATACGCCTCCAGCATGACAGTTTAGGTTAAATTAGCATACTCGAGACTTTACAACACGTCTCCAAACCCATTAACACGGGAAAATGCTTCCAGTAATGCCATACTCTACATGGGTGATCATCCGTGCGGCGCTGGGTTGGCGACTAGTCACATTTCATATTGTTATTCACTTTTTATCATTTAAATAAACTAAACCTCCTCCCTTTCGTAATACCTTACGACGAAAACACCGTAAAAATTAACAACGTTTTAAAAAGACACTGGAACCTGATAGAACAGGATGAAAACCTGAAACGGATTTGGCCAGAAAAACCCTTCTTGGCATTACAGCGACATAAAAATTTAGCCGATCACCTGGTACACACCTCTTTGAGACTGTAACACACAACACACTCCTAACAACACAAGGTATGTCTAAAAATTTGACTAATTACAAACCTACTGTCATGCAAAGGAGGCCAGAGAGTAACTTCGGAAACGAGGTTACTGGATGCTCTGCGGACCACATCGCGTCCCGACTGTAAAATGCATCCGAAACGCGGGTCCGCAGTTTGTTGGCTTGATGACTCATACGCCTCCAGCATGACAGTTTAGGTTAAATTAGCATACTCGAGACTTTACAACACGTCTCCAAACCCATTAACACGGGAAAATGCTTCCAGTAATGCCATACTCTACATGGGTGATCATCCGTGCGGCGCTGGGTTGGCGACTAGTCACATTTCATATTGTTATTCACTTTTTATCATTTAAATAAACTAAACCTCCTCCCTTTCGTAATACCTTACGACGAAAACACCGTAAAAATTAACAACGTTTTAAAAAGACACTGGAACCTGATAGAACAGGATGAAAACCTGAAACGGATTTGGCCAGAAAAACCCTTCTTGGCATTACAACGACATAAAAATTTAGCCGATCACCTGGTACACACCTCTTTGAGACTGTAACACACAACACACTCCTAACAACACAAGGTATGTCTAAAAATTTGACTAATTACAAACCTACTGTCATGCAAAGGAGGCCAGAGAGTAACTTCGGAAACGAGGTTACTGGATGCTCTGCGGACCACATCGCGTTCCGACTGTAAAATGCATCCGAAACGCGGGTCCGCAGTTTGTTGGCTTGATGACTCATACGCCTCCAGCATTACAGTTTAGGTTAAATTAGCATACTCGAGACTTTACAACACGTCTCCAAACCCATTAACACGGGAAAATGCTTCCCGTAATGCCATACTCTACATGGGTGATCATCCGTGCGGCGCTGGGTTGGCGACTAGTCACATTTCATATTGTTATTCACTTTTTATCATTTAAATAAACTAAGTTTGTTGGCTTGATGACTCATACGCCTCCAGCATGACAGTTTAGGTTAAATTAGCATACTCGAGACTTTACAACACGTCTCCAAACCCATTAACACGGGAAAATGCTTCCCGTAATGCCATACTCTACATGGGTGATCATCCGTGCGGCGCTGGGTTGGCGACTAGTCACATTTCATATTGTTATTCACTTTTTATCATTTAAATAAACTAAACTAGTCAAACAAGCTAAACCCATTGATAACATAGTGAACCTCGCGGGCATCACCCTAACCGAGGCACAGACAAATGTCCTTAACAAGGGCCTTAGTTTTGTACAAACCCCCAACACAATGAATTTCAAACAAATTGAAAAATCCTTTGCAGAGTTTAGAAGGAAAATGCACACGCATTATTTCTTCGCAACCCGAAAAGATTTGAAACAAAAAAACATCACGTTTCGTACAAAGTCAACCTGGAACCCACCAGAGGCCGATAATAAACCCTTGATGGAATATCTCAGGGCTGTACATCGAGATTTGATACAATTACACAACAACTCCAAGGGCAACAATGAAAATCTCTCACAATCCGAAAAAGAAGCAATCTCACAACTAAAATCAATGAAAAACGTTATATTTCGGAAAGCCGATAAAGGCGGAAAGTTAACCATCCTCACTGCTGACTCGTACCTCGCAGAGGCTCATAGACAACTAAGCGATACAAAATACTACAGGGAAACCTCCTATGACCACACCGCAGAAACAGCTTCTGAAATAGAAACCTTTCTCACACACTTATACAATGAAAAACTTATTACAAGTGACACATTTGATTTCTTAGAACCAAGTAATGAAGTCAGAACACCAGTGTTTTACACTCTTCCAAAACTACACAAAGAGGGCATACCAGGGCGCCCTATCATATCTGGCTGCAATTCGCCAACGGAAAAATTGTCACAGTATCTAGACTTCTATCTGAAGCCCATAGTACGCAACATACCATCTTACATAAAGGACACTACACATTTTCTGCAAGTCGTCCTTAACCAAAAGGAAATACCCAACAACGCGATCCTAGTAACACTAGACGTGAAATCGTTATATACAAATATCCCTCACAACGAGGGAATAAACCTATGTCTATCTGCTATACAAAACTACTACCAAGGCAATACACCACTACCAATTCAACACTTGAAACAAATGCTGATTTTTATACTGCAAAACAACCATTTCACGTTCAATGGTAAAACATATCTACAAAGCCACGGCACAAGCATGGGTACACCATTTGCACCAAACTACGCCAATATCTTTATGGCTGAAATTGAAAAAAACATTCTCGAAAACCCACCGCAAAATAAACGCCCAACCCTTTGGAAACGATTCATCGATTACATATTCATGATCTGGCCACATGGCCAGACTGCTTTACATCAGTTTCTAGAACATATCAATTGTCTACACGAGACAATTAAATTAACAGCACAACAATCAGAAAAAGAAATAAGCTTCCTTGACACAATAATTTATGTCAATAAGGAACGTAAACTCGAAAGCAACCTGTTCGTTAAACCAACAGACATCTGCACACTCCTACACAAGGAGTCCTTTCACCCAAACAACTGCAAAAATAGTGTCATTTTTAGCCAAGCCCTGAGGTATAGACGAGTCATAACAGCAGACGAGAACCTAAAACTGAACCTGGATAAACTGAAATCCAACCTCATCAGAAGAGGATACACATTACAAGAAATAAACAAACAATTCGAAAAAGTTTCTAAGCTCTCCCAAAGAGAGGTTCTTTTTAAACCATCAAATGCGAGAGAAACAAGAAACCTCCTCCCTTTCGTAATACCTTACGACGAAAACACCGTAAAAATTAACAACGTTTTAAAAAGACACTGGAACCTGATAGAACAGGATGAAAACCTGAAACGGATTTGGCCAGAAAAACCCTTCTTGGCATTACAACGACATAAAAATTTAGCCGATCACCTGGTACACACCTCTTTGAGACTGTAACACACAACACACTCCTAACAACACAAGGTATGTCTAAAAATTTGACTAATTACAAACCTACTGTCATGCAAAGGAGGCCAGAGAGTAACTTCGGAAACGAGGTTACTGGATGCTCTGCGGACCACATCGCGTCCCGACTGTAAAATGCATCCGAAACGCGGGTCCGCAGTTTGTTGGCTTGATGACTCATACGCCTCCAGCATGACAGTTTAGGTTAAATTAGCATACTCGAGACTTTACAACACGTCTCCAAACCCATTAACACGGGAAAATGCTTCCCGTAATGCCATACTCTACATGGGTGATCATCCGTGCGGCGCTGGGTTGGCGACTAGTCACATTTCATATTGTTATTCACTTTTTATCATTTAAATAAACTAAACTTTCGTGGGTCCAATATATAGACGATATATTCTTTCTCTGGAATGACGACATTGAGAGCTTAAACAAATTCCTTGCCTTTTGTAATTCTTATGCAGAGAATAACGGCTATCAATCAAACATTAAATTCACCACGGAGTATTCAAAAACTGAGGTAGCATTCTTGGACACAAAAATAAAGATTGTTGATGGGAAAATTATGACGGAACTCTACTGCAAACCAACTTCAACGCACTGTTACCTCCACAGACAGTCCGACCATCCCTTCCACACTGTACGCTCCAATCCCCTGTCTCAATTTATTCGCATTAGAAGGATTTGCCATCTTATACAAGACTATCGAAAACACGCCATGAAATTCGTAAAATTTTACATCAATCGTGGATATTCATTATCAAGGTTAAACAAGCTCGCGAAGGAAGTCGAAGAAAAGGACAGATCATCACTCTTAAATGGACACGAACAAAAGAAAAATCCAAATAAAGATCGAATACCATTAGTAATTAATTGGCACAGGAAATTTAAAGGTATAGCAAAGATACTCCACAAAAATTATGAATTGATGATTCGTGGTGACCCGGGTATGAAGAACGTCTTTTCAAATGCGCCCATAATTGCTTATCGTCGTAACCCAAATATCCGCTCGAAATTAGTAAAATCAGAGACAAAGGAGTCAAAACAGTTTGCAGAAAGCATAAGATGCACCCAAAGAAATACCAAAAAACGAGGACGTCCTTGTAAATTATGTCCGCACATGGGGCAAGCGAATACAATAAGGAATGCAATTACAGGAAAAGTTTCAAAAGTTTCTGGAGGCACTTGTCAAAGTAAAAACGTAATCTACGCAAGAGAGTGCAATAAATATAACATTCTTTACGTTGGTTATACCTCGACTTCAGTCAGTCAAAGATTTAACAAACATAGGAGCCACTCGAAGAATGATCCCTCTGCAACGGAACTCGGAAGACACTTTTTCAACAGTCAAGACTGTAATTTTGATCGGAATTTGAAAGTGCACATTTTGCAGCAAGTGGAAGGAAATGAAACCGATTTAAGCAACTTTGAGGACAAATGGATCACTAGATTGGACACCAAAGAACCTCATGGAATGAACAGCACCAGGGGTGAACTAGCAAAAACGCATTATAAACTATTCCCAAGTTTTTGATGTTGTAATGGCATTTCCTTGTATTTATTTCTTATTTCGAGTTTTATGTTCTTATATATTCATCCCATTCGTTATCAACAGTCGACGCCACATTATTAGAAACAAGAATTCCACGGAAATTTGTAGAACTCTTAAATCGAATTTATAATTCTTCCCTTTATCGTTATAGTACACACTCTTGTAATTTCCTCACATTGTGACTGAAGAAGATCTACGTAAGATCGAAATATTTCACTGAAAAGTTCTTGTTTTTCTTGAATCTATTATTATAATTATTATTATTATTATTATTATTATTATTATTATTATTATTATTATTATTATTATTATTATTATTATTATTATTATTATTATTATTATTATTATTATTATTGTCACCTGAACACTAAAGCGACCAGATGTCGTCATAGTCTATCAAGAGAAGATCGTCATCGTTCTAGAGTTAACCTGTGGTTTTATTACCAACATAAAAGAAAATTGTGCAAGGAAGGTTGGAAAATACAACTCTACCATTGTTGATCTCAAGAAGCAGTTCGAGAAAGTAACATTTGTGAATCTGAGCATGAGCGCCCCAGGATTGATATGCAGGGATGATAATGGAAATGGCATAATGCAAGCATTAAAAAGCATCGGACTTTCGGAACTCCAATCAAATAACATTAATAGAAACATGATAAACATCTGTATAAGGACAACGTATTATATATTTTGTAGAAAAGACAAAAACTGGACCAATCCAGAACTCTTAAAATTCTAAAGACGTAAGATTGTTGAAGGCAGTAAGGCTTGACTAGCATGCCCTTTTATGGAGAGTGGTAGTCACGAATAAATTCTTTATACTGTTAAGTTTTACATTCTTAATATTCATCTTGTTGTAAGTTTTATTTATGAGAATGAAAGTTTCCATTATTATTATTATTATTATCTGCGAGTTCACTCCTAAAGTTCATAGTCTGGAGGAATGGTTCATCAAATGTCAAGCTGCAACAAGCAGCCTCAGACACTCAATACTTTTCTTAGTATCCCAGCTGTTCCAAGGAGGGCTGACTTCTGGATGCAGTGAATATCACCTGGTAATCCTAAACTCAACAAATGTTCTTTTAACTTTTTGGGAATGGAGCCAAGGGCCCCAACCACTATTGGAATCACTTATGCTTTAACATTCCATAATCTCATTATTTCCAGCTTTGGTTCACTGTATTTGCTGATCTTCTCCCATTCTTTCTCTGCAATATTTTGGTCAGCAGGAATGGCTACATCAATGACAATGCATTCTTTTTCTTCCCAATCGACGATGACAATGTCCGGTCTTCTGTGCTCTATGACTCGATCAGTTTGGATGGAGAAATCCCACAAGAGTTTGTATCTCTTGTTTTCTACAACAGGACTTGGCTGATGTTGATACCATTTGTCTGTATGCTCCAGGTCATATTTCTTGCATAAGAGCCAATGGATGAAGCATGCAACTTTGTCATGTCTACGCATCATGTCTGTCATGTCTTTGTCATTATTATTATGAATTGGTACTTTCTTTTGATTTCGGCTGTATACAGTCTAGCTGCCGGGGATCATCCCGATACCTGGGGCAGCAAGAGGGTTTGTTACTTGCATGCTAACATTGATATGCACTTTAACGTCACAGTTATATGCTGTTCAGATCTTTATGTTGACAGTGCTTTGCGAAGAAGGTGGGTAGTACTTGTAAGTACTATTTTTTGTATTTCTTGCAAGTTTGGTTCTCCAGGGATTGTATTGAGGTGATTTTGGATTCCCTTTTTCACCATCCCAAGTGCACCAACTACGACAGGTATTATTATTATTATTATTATTATTATTATTATTATTATTATTATTATTATTATTATTATTATTATTATTATTATTATTATTATTATCATTATTATGAAATGTGAATTGTGTGAGTTGAGGCTGAAGAAACTTGGCCCCCCTTGTAAGCTAAAATTCATTGTTCAATGAACGCCTCTCATTGGCTAAATTCGCTTGTCAAAGGATGCCGAGCGGACCAAAATCGGTCTGCAGAAGCTCATTAATATTCATGAGCCTCCATGTCTGACAAGTCTATTGCGTCTCCTTCGCATTCGCTTTTCTTTCGCAGCGTCCTCTTCAAGGTTTACGCCCCCGCAGAAGTAACTATGTTCCTTAGTGCTGATATATCTCGGAATAGACTTGGAGCAAGTCTAAGGTATATCTAACCACTTTCTGAAATATCCGTGACAAATCATGTCTAGGTTTTGCTTTATCCAAGTTGCATCTATGTATGCTGTCGTGAGGTCCCAACTTATTTTACTGAGAAAGTACCGATTGTATAGTTGAAGCTTACTTTTTGGACGTAAAGGTAACTGATGTATCAAGCTAAGAATTCGAGTTGTAGTGTCAAGGAGTAGCCGTTTGTGCTCACTATTGTCCACGTCAAGGTGAAACCAACGCCCGATGTATTGAGAGCTTTCCTTTTCTTTGATACTTCTAATCAAAATTTTGTCAACATAAATTTTTGGTTCAAACTGTTTGGATTGTGTTATAACATTTTTCATTGCAAAAGTTTGACACTTGTCTGGACTGAGTTTCATCTCAGCCTAATGACACTACCTTGAATCAAAGAACCCTTGGGGGACGCAAAGGGCCCTAGCAAACCTTTCTGTCTTAGCAAGATCTCCTAATGCAGAAAATCTCCTAAAAGATTTTGAAAACCTTGATTTTGCCTTTTTGAATGATAGTGTCTTAGATGTAAATGCCAAGTTTAACAGATTTTTATCCATTCTTAATGAACTAGTTAAATCTCATGCTCCTTTGAAAAAGCTCACCAAGAGAGACATTAAATTCAGAAACAAACCATGGATTAATGGTAAAATTCAAAAAATGATGTGCATCAGAGATAGGTTACTTGGCAGGCTGAAAAAGACTAATGACCAGTCTGTGAAAGATCTCTACAAAAAGTTTAGAAATCGGGTTTCTGACTCTTTGAGAGAAAGTAAAGCTAGCTATTTTTATATCTATTTTCAAAAAAACAGCAACAACATGAAGCAGTTATGGTCCGGAATTAAATCTGTGATCAGTATTAAGAAATCAAGTAATGTTAATGTTATAAGTAAGCTTAAAGATTCAAATGGTAACATTACATCAGATCCAGCGGTTATTGCAAATATCTTTAATAAATTTTTTGTAAATGTTTCTCATAATATCACCAAGAATATTCCAAGATCTGACAAGTCTCCTGTTGACTGTATGGGTAACAGAATTGGAAATTCCTTTTTCACATCACCTTCAGTTCCTCTTGAAATATCTGAGATTATCTTGCTTCTCAAAACTGGAAAATCCATGGGGCCAAATAGCATTCCTATGAAGATTTTGAAGACCCTTTCTCCACTGATATTTTCTCCACTTTCTCAGATCATAAATGAATCATTTCAATCTGGGATATTCCCAGACAAGATGAAGTTGGCTAAAGTAATTCCTCTGTTCAAGAAAGATTGTCCACTTACAGCTTCCAATTACAGGCCTATTTCTCTTCTATCTGTCTTTAGCAAAATAATCGAAAAGGTCATGTATGAACGTCTCTATAAATTTCTGGAAAAGCATGAAATATTATATTCTTTGCAATTTGGTTTTCGTGCTAGTCATTCTATCAACCATGCCCTGGTTAGTTTAACAGAAGCAATCAAGAACTCATTAGATAATAGGAAATTTGGATGTGGAATATTTATTGATTTACAAAAGGCCTTTGACACAGTGAATCATGATATTCTTTTGACCAAGCTTGACCATTATGGAATTAGAGGAACTGTCCTAGATTGGTTTAAATCTTATCTCTCAGGTAGGAAGCAATATGTATCTGTAAATGGATCAAACTCAAGTTATCTTGATGTTACATGTGGAGTACCACAGGGTTCAGTTCTTGGTCCTCTCCTTTTCCTAATTTACATTAATGATTTACCTCAATCATCATCAAAACTTGCCTTCTATCTATTTGCAGATGATACTAACATTTATTATGAAGCCGACAATCTCATTCTTCTTCAAAGAACAGTTAACAAAGAATTGAAGAAAGTTAAAATGTGGCTTGATATTAACAAATTGTCATTGAATATTGACAAGACTAACTTTATTATTTTTAAGTCTTCTCAACATTCTTCCTCTGAAATTATCAATATCAAAATCGGAAACCTTCCTGTCAAAGAGACTTGCTATGTAAAATTTCTTGGAGTTCTTTTGGATGAAAATCTTTCATGGAAGTATCATCTGACTGAACTGTCTAAAAAACTGGCTAGAACATGTGGTATGTTCTTCAAAGTAAGACACTTTTTACCTGTTGATGTTTTAATCTGTCTTTACAATTCTTTATTTTCACCCTTCCTGCAATATGGAATTTTAGTTTGGGGTCTTACATATGAAACTTACATTAACCCAGTGTTCTTGTTACAGAAAAGGGTTATAAGGGCAATTTCTTTTCAACACTTTACTTCTCACTCTACTCCTATCTTTTCTGATTTGAAAATCTTAAAGCTGCATGATCTTTTTCAGTTAAAATTGCTGTGTTTTGTATATGAATCTGTTCATAAAATCTCTCCTATTTGCTTTCATAATTTCTTTAAATCTTTGGAATCTGTTCATCAATATGGTACAAGACAGGCTGGCAAGGATGACATCTTTCTAACTCGGAAAAACACCAGTCAATACGGTCTCAGATCAGTAAGCTACTACGGAGCAAAGTGCTGGAATGACATTCCTGTAAATATAAAAAGGTCACCATCTGTTAGTGTCTTTCGTTCTAAGCTCAAAACCTACTTTTTTGAAAATAATTATTGAAAGGGTATTATAGACAAATCATAATTTACCCACATAGTTTCTAAAATTATTATCTAAAAAGGGGGTGCTCTCTCCTCGATTAGCTTTGCTACTGAGAGAGTTCCTCCTTAAAGAATTCCCCTTCATACAAATCCTCTAGTGTAGTGTTATTTATCTTTGTTTTATTCGATGTGTATCACCTTATGTATTTATTATAATTGTTGTAAGTAGTTTAATATTAGAGTGTTTGTATGTAGTGGAATTTAAAATGAAATGAATGAACTGAACTGAACTGAAGATAACAAATAGTGCTCTTATTTTATCCAGGTAAAATGTGCAGTCACAGGTTGGTACTCGTTCCAGCTTGTAGTTTCACCATCTCATTCTCCTCTGAAGATGATAAACCACTTCCTTCCTCAGCACCCTGAGCCTTATCCCCCTGGGGCCCCTCAATATGAACAGGTAAAGAAAGAAATTTTACACAAGCTTCCTTAACACTGTTCAACAACAGAACACCAGAATCTTCATCATCAATGCTCTCCTCTAAATAATTATTCAAAACATTGAGAATTCTACAAAAGCTCTTATTGTGAATGGTTTCAATCTGTGCAGCTTTTGTTGCTACACAAATATCCACTAAATTTTCCTTGGACAACGTGCAAAGTAATGGCTGAATTTCCTCAAATAACTGTTCTGCCATTATCAAACAAACACAGAAAAAGAATAAAAAGGAAACTTTTGGCAATCCTGTAGCAATAACCTGAACAAAAAGAGGCTACAAGGTTAGAATAGACCTATTAGTAACTGGCAGCACACATTTCAACATTTTAACAAGCCGATTAACTTTCTTTCCTCTTCGGTATTAAGAAGATACGAAATGTCTGGCCCCTTGAGTGGAATTCTATCCCAGAAGCCCCTGTAGGATGGCCCGAGATATTGGTTTTCGATGTGCTTGCGATTAAAATAAGTTTGACCCAACTTTGTGCATGGCTGCACCCGCGGGGCATTCTTTAGCAAACACTTTTCGTTTTCCTAAAACTCCGTCCGATATCCGTATAAATCACTCTGTACTGGAGAGACTTCCAATGATTTTGAACCTTGTTTTGAATGAGTGACATTGCCCCTCGGCTCCGGACGAACCAAGGCAGAAATGCAACGTTCTGATTGCATTTCATGGTTTTAATTAAGCGAAGTTAAAGTCCACCTGGTTTCCTTTATTTGGACCCTGTTTGCTTCCTGAGTGTCGTTGACTGGCAGACAAGACATAAAGATACGCAAGAGTTGTGGGGAAAGGAGGCAAGTTCTGAAGGCGGCAAGTTCTGAAGGCGGCAAGGATCCCATGCTTTTAGTTTGTAAATATCGAAGGAGGAAAACATTTCTTTGTGGGCTTCTTAAGACGGTTAGAAGCCTTTTGATATGCTGGACATGCGATATCTATCGGGAGTGTGGGAGTGCGGTATGGCGCGTGCGGCTCCCTCAAGAAATACCCGGGGCGAGATAGACTGTTCTCGGCGGGCTGTGCTCAGACCAGCAATCCAAGTGGCAGTGCATGTATATCAAAGAGTTTGCGACGCCCCATACAATATACATGTTGCTCCTTGGTAGGAAAAATTGACTGCAATTTGAGTCGTTTTGGTGAGATAAGTGCTTCTACGGGAGCACTTGCTGCCGACAGAATGTTGCCCCAGATTTTCGGTTGAACAAAACAATTGTGTACAATATATTAAATGTCTTAATAGTCCATTATCACTTCGCAGCTCGCAGTAAATTACTTGTAAACAGAAAAATGAAAGTTCATAGGATGTAAACCTAGTTGCAAATACGGACGCAAACGTTACTGAAAGGTGGGATTCAAAGGCTTCAGCAGGGCTTGGTTTCTTTTCGAATAGGGGTGAGGTTCGGGTGGGATTTTTGTTTCAAATTGCGATCTGCTCTTGTCGGAGTGAGACGAAGGCTGGAATTCTTCTGGCGGTTCCAGGACACGTCTTTTCGCGGTTAATGCGTTGTGTTCGTTTGTCATTGGTTAGAAATGTGTTCACGTGATTGATTTCTCCAATGCCACTAGCTTGGCTGGGAACCATTTCGAATTGTGTGTTTTGATAGAAATCGATGCTGATTCCATTGAGGCATTTATACGCATCTTGACTTCAGTTGTAAGCTCTTTGTAACTTCTCTTTGTTGGCAAAATGAAAGGGGTTCTAAAAATACTAGGGTTCTTTCACAATGTTCATGAGAAATTTCAGCTTTCGAAATGAGGAGGAGATGTAACGTGCGAAAAGGGCGGAAGAAAGTTAATGCACAAAGCCTTTGAACCACGCAAAAAAACCATCGGAAAGAAACCTAACCCCATTTTACGCTTTAGGCCTAAAATTTTGATTAACTTTCTCTCCTCTTCGGTATTAAGAAGATACGAAATGTCTGGCCCCTTGTGGTGGAATTCTATCCATGAAGCCCCTGTAGGATGGCCCGAGATATTAGTTTTCGATCTGTTTGCGATTAAAATAAGTTTGACCCAACTTTGTGCATGGCTGCACCCGCGGGGCATTCTTTAGCAAACACTTTTCGTTTTCCTAAAACTCCGTCCGATGTCCGTATAAATCTCTCTGTACTGGATAGACTTCGAATGATTTTGAACCTTGTTTTGAATGAGTGAAATTGCCCCACGGCTCCGGACGAACCAAGGCAGAAATGCAACGTTCTGATGGTATTTCATAGTTTTAATAGGCGAAGTTAAAGTCCACCTGGTTTCCTTTATTTGGACCCTGTTTGCTTCCTGAGTGTCGTTGACTGGCAGACAAGACATAAAGATACGCAAGAGTTGTGGGGAAAGGAGGCAAGTTCTGAAGGCGGCAAGGATCCCATGCTTTTAGTTAGTAAATATCGAAGGAGGAAAACATTTCTTTGTGGGCTTCTTAAGACGGTTAAGAAGCCTTTTGATATGCTGGACATGTGATATCTATCAGGAGTGCGGGAGTCCGGTAAGGCGCGTGCGGCTCCTTCAAGAAATACCCGGTGCGCGAGATAGGCTGTTCTCGGCGGGCTGTGCTCAGACCAGCAATCCAAGTGGCAATGCATGTGTACCAAAGAGTTTGCGACGCCCCATACAATATACATGTTGCTCCTTGGTAGGAAAAATTGACTGCAATTTGAGTCGTTTTGGTGAGATAAGTGCTTGTACGGGAGCACTTGCTGCCACTGAAATTACCTCGGTAATTTCCTCCAAAAGGACGAAAATAGAAGACTGGAGTGCCTTGCTCCGAAGTTTGGACTGAGCCCGTTTTGCCCGTTTTTATCCTGTTGGGCCCGAACAATGTCTGCGGCGTGCAGTTTGCAGGTAGCACCCATTTCAAAATTAATGAAGTATTTACCTTGCATGAATGCGATTCAAAGTAGGCCTACTCTCCAAAAATTGGTTATAGTGTTATCATTCCTACTTCAAAGGCAAACCACTTTCTTTCGCTGTTAATAAGGCTTCCTTGCCTCCCCTGGGCTGTGCAAATCATAGTCCATCCTTTTAGTCGTCGTTATTAGCCAACCTTCTATTTCATTAAGGGGGAACAAGAAATTGTTGGTTTTGCTTGTTTTGCTTTAGAATAAAGTAGTCTCTAGTTGTCCCTGGTCTTGGATAAAGTTGCTTGGGAGCACGCAGTCATGCTGATGTCTTATGAGGAGTTTTTCAGGTGTCCTTACCTTATATCAATGTGAAGCCCGAGAAAGGGGGCACATTTTTATTCCAAATTTGTCGGATGGACATTTGATACGTTGGAGCTGCCTAATGCACATGGCTGCTTGAGCTGCAATCCTTTTTAAGAAATCTGGTGGTTTACAAAATCAACCTTACGGATCTGCAGTCTACCCTCCTTGTCCCGTGAAAAACCAGGCTTCCCTTTTCCGGAGGACGTTCTATGCAGAAAGTGATCTCTTTTTTTGTATGTGTGTGTTTGTTTTTCAATGTTCAATTGTAAATCTTTGCTGCTGGAAGTATTTTTGTTGAAAGTTTGGTATCTATGTGTCGCCCAGCTCTTCGGGATTGGATTTCGAGCCATCTCTCCATCCAAGGTGATTGTTCGCATAACATTTGCATACATACAGTAAGTGCATGCAGTCTGTCTGTCGGGCGGACACTGTCAGATGGACAAAATATTCCTGTACTTTTGGCAACGTCTACTACTTCGCACTGGAAACTCGTATGCCTATGAAGCAATACTTGCAGTAATAGTCAGTATAATTCCACGTTAGATTTTATTCTCAGCTCCGTACCACCTGACCAATTTTGTTTCCACTCTGCACTATGAAAACAAGTTAAAATAGCAAGGTTTTGATCAAAATGGGTGTTTACGTAGCAGACCTTGCACCTTACAATTTTTTCTTTATTTTGAAATGATGTTAACGTGAGGCATATTCTAAAGCCTGCGAATACTGAAAAGGGGAGGCAGTTGAATTACTTTTCAGCTCACAAGAAATCCAAAGTACGATTTTCCTTGGGTGTGGCCAATTTCATAACAGGCCCAATGCTATGCAAGGCAATTAGGAATGGTGCAACGTCGATAACAGAAAGGTTAAGAGATCAACGTCAAATTTGCGGTTCTAGTAAACTTGTCAGATCGGTACTTTTCATCTAATAATGCGTTTCCTTGAATGAGGTAAAGAAAGCCATTTCAAATAGAGTTCGTTTGATCATTAGTCGTATTTACTGCATCCGGCAACCTATGATTAGCGATAACTAGGCTCGTGTGGTCAGTCTAGTATCTACCTTTACAAGTTGTAAGCATTGGCCATTGTATTATGGTTCCAACTTCAGGGAACTTAATAAATTTCCCACGCTCCTTTTTCCGCTTCCTTGCAGAAGGGAGTTAGAGTGCAAAAAATAGCTTCACTGATGCTTCAATAAGTGTTTTTGTTTTGTTTGTTGTTGCTGGTATGCTCTGTGGGGCCTGGAAGAATTCTCAATTCTGTGATATCCTGTTTGCTGAGTATAGGGACCACTGTTGACCAAGAGACAATGTACGGTATAGGTTGACCTTATGTAACGACCCAAAGCATTGCATGCTGGTATGCCCTCGTTGAAAATACCTGCTAGTCTTGGCGTGGGCTTATGTGATCTTTTGGGCCCTTTCCTCCCATCGTAGGGTTGCATAAATTAGCATATTAGTCTATTAATACCACTACGCTCCAGGGGTGTGGTACCTCATTGTGACCATACTAGGCCTTGTAGCCATGCCAACCAACCAATCCATTTTTGTGCCACGATGCATTTTTTTGTGACAATTTTGCGTGAATAGCAAAGACAAAATACTTGGGCTATCTGTATCAGTTTGGCCGATTATTATGGCAAAAAACCTTTGGTAAACATTTATTGTTGCTACCACGAACATTCGATACATCTCGACTTCGTCACGTTGCAAGCAGAAATTATGTAGTTTCTTTTGCTGTCGTCGTTTATGCTGTATGCAGACAGGTCAATGTTACACCAATTTGTAAGAAAAACGTAGCAAACCGACTCGTTTTTCAGAGGATAAACGGAAGCACCAAAATAGAATCGCAAAGACAACTACCCGCCTATTCAGCGGCGCGTCTAGTATGACCATGGTGAGGTACCCTCCCTTGTCTACTTTTTGGTAATATAAATGCTAAAAAAATATCTATCGTTACGTACTACACATTCGTGTTCGTAGACAACCAGATTAGAAGGTACAAATAGCATCGCCATCTGTTGCCAACGAGCTCTTGTGCTGCGAGGTGTTGTAGTAAATTGAGTGTCCCACCAATTTATTGCATTCCCTTGGAAACCTACAAATAGAAAAAATCTTAAGTAGGTAGTTGTTTAGGTTATCTGTCTGTATTGGAGCTGTAGCCGAGCAAGAAGGTAAAAGTATGGTGATGTAGTTATTTGCCAGTTCACAGTCTGATGTAAGTTGAAGAATGCTGTCGCGGGTATTCCTTCATTCATTCATTTCTATTTATTTAGGCACGCTAGCCCCGTCAGTTCAAGAGAACTGCTTTTCAGGGGCCGTAGGTATGATTGGCTAATATTTGTACTATTGCTGCACTACATCAGCAAAGATGGCTAGTAAATTCAGTTTCTATTCACCCGTGAAAACTCTAGTTTGCGTAAGTCAGTTATGTTATGGATCATGACTGACCCCTTACCCAGCCAATCGCAGATGTGCGGGCAGATGTGTTACTTTCTTCAGGGCGTTGATCACATTGCGTTCTATTTTTCAAGATGTAGAAAACCAAACGTTAGTTGGAATTGGTGGGGATTATCAAAATCAAAATCAATTAAATATAATCAAAATCAACTAAAATGATCGAGAGTTTATTCATCTTGGATGCTGCGATGATGGTAAAGACATTGCCATGTCGCATTCAGTACACGTAGAAGACCCAGTAAACTCCCAGTTACGAGTCCATCAATCGACCATTTTGACATAAAAGTGAAAGTCCAGCAGCCAAAGTGTGACTTGCTTGCTTTTATCTAGGCCAGAAACTGTCTTCACAGTCAGGGTTTCGTCATAGTTTGTTAGTTTTTTGTTATTTGTCTTTATTAACACAATCTTGTGAATGATCTACGGCAATAGTTTCAGCAAATGAAGAGTTCTCTGTTTCAATTAAGCTAAAATACCAGGATCTAAATGCCAGTTCTTTCTCTTTACTCGTTATTTGCGTCTCAGATTGACTATGGAAGTGACTGGAATATTCCTTGCTCTGCTCAATTTGTTGAACTTGTTTGTTGAATCAAAGATAATGGAAGGGAGGACTGGATTGGAAAGTGATCATGTAAACAATAGGACGCCTTTGTTCAAGTACCTCCTGCGTTGCGTTTCCATTGTCTTGGATTTGCTAGTGCAAACCTTGTTTCCGGTTTTAGCTTCGAAGGTGGGAAGATGGACGATGAAAATTATTTTGATCTGGATTTGGATGATTTTCCAGTGGATGAATTCGTTGAGGTAAGTGAGATAGATTGAAAATACTTTGTAAGAATGCGTCATTTACCTATGATTTTGTTTCCTCTCCGCTCTATACGCCAGCTTGTCTTATTTTGCGAGAAAATACAGCGGGCCTATAGACAACCTTTTTGACATACAGTACACGTTATATCGCATGGTATCTGCAAATCCTATCGAAGACGCCGATACCATGCATCTTTTCATCTGACGGTAATTTAA
Organism: Aurelia sp. 4 Dawson et al 2005; assembly: GCA_964019985.1. Classification (NCBI taxonomy): domain Eukaryota; kingdom Metazoa; phylum Cnidaria; class Scyphozoa; order Semaeostomeae; family Ulmaridae; genus Aurelia; species Aurelia sp. 4 Dawson et al 2005. The sequence continues at coordinate 13,599,521 of OZ026494.1, read as the reverse complement.
TCCTTGTTAACTCATGATGGAAACTTCGCCATGTTTGAGTCTAGAACTCCTAAATTTGCCAAAATGAAAATAAATTCTTAAATGTAGCTCCTTTTTCTGCAGGAAATCATAATTCGTTATTGTGATGAGCAACATATCCCGGAGACAATTATTGATCTTCAAGGAGATGATTCAAGTGGAAAAGGGATGGGAACGAAGAGAAAAGCAACTAGCTCCAAGGAAAAGAATTTTGCCATTGACCTTGATACCTTGAACAATCTTGGATTTAAAGCCCTTAGAATTATGACAGAAGATGCGATGTTAAATGATATTTATGGCCCAAAATTATATGAACTGGAAAGCTTGACTAGAGTAGATTTAAGTTGTATCATTCCATGCTTGGAAACTGTATTCAAAGGAAAGCCATCTTGTGCCAGTTTTGCAGAATGCATGAAACAATTTCATGTCATTACCAATAATGAAGACATTATGCAATCCTTAGCTGAGCAGCTCTTTAGATCAAGCACAGATTTTGTGTCTTGGTTCACATTAAATTTCATGTATGTTTTTGCTGAACATTATGCCAAAGCAACAGCTGCAACTAAAGTCAAAGAGACAGCAACATTATCTGAGAATGAGAAGGATGTTGTTGTTTATATATCTGGATTTGTAATCCACAAGCTAACAAAGCAGTTCTACACTTTATTACGTAAATCTAAGAGTACAGCTGCCAGTGATAAGATATCCACAGACATTAATCGTCTTGGCAAGTTGATAAAGACAGAAAAATGAGCATTCAAAATGACAAATTGATCGAAAACCTTAATAGGGGAGGACTGAAGTACCCAAAACACGCTGTGTGTGAAATTTTCATCACTGTTGAGACAATTTTTCGGACCAGAGTCCAAGAAAAAATATCGGCCATTGATTCAAAGTCCATACTTGAAGATTGCATTTCCAGATTGGATATCACTCAAAAGTATTTTGATGCCATTCAAGAGGATGGAACCCTCACAGAATTGAATAAAATCCATGTTCTTAAAGGCTGTATTGCTTTGTACATAAATATTCGCTGCCATAATCATGCTAAACAGCTTGCTGAGAGATATCGCAAGGAATCAAGGACTTCAAGGAAAAAGAAAGGCATTCACAAAGAACTTGCAACCAAACATAATGAAAAAGATGGTAAAACAAGTTCATAGTAACTTTAACTTGTTTTACTTTACCATCTTTTTCATTACGTTTAGTTGCAAGTTCTTTGCGAATGCCTTTCTTTTTCATTGAATGCCCATCACAACTGTTCTGACATGTTGAACAGAATATAATTCAAACCTCATTACCTCCAGGGATGAAATTTTCTCACATTATTTTCTAAACACTCATTTCTGTATCATAAGAAAACTCATTAGCTCCCTATCACCAAGAATTAACACTCTTCAATAGGGGGGGGGCGGTCACTGGGGGGTATACATGCGATTCCGCATTTCAGCAATTTTTCTGCCCTAGTTCCACATATCTAAAAACAGAAATTGACCATTTTCGCTATTCATTGGGCCTGTGAGCAAAGTCTTCCTGCTTCATATCAAAGCACAACATGATCAACAAAAACCATTTTCTTTCTAAGTAGCATGTGCTGATTAAATGCAAGCAGTGTTGCCTTCATCATGGGTGTTCTTTTTGCCTGAAAATTTTGTTTTAGTAGTTGTTGTTGTGGCAGTTGTCTTCAGCTATTCATGATATGTAATGTTTTTGTTTGTTTTGGTGCCTTTAAGCCAATAGTTAACAATATTTTCACGGAATTACTATCAAAACCTGCCATGTTCTAGGAAATAATACTAATTTGCAGAAATATCTGCATTCCGCGAAAATGCAGCTAATATCCGCAGTCCGCAGAAATATGATGATTGATTTCCGCATTTCCGCACCCAGAATAGCCCGATATCCGCTATCAGCAAAACCCCCATGACCCCCCCCCCCCAATAGGGAAATTTCATTTCAGGAAACGCTGTTCGTCAGGGATAGTTAATAACTGTTCTATTCCATTTGAGTTAAGAAAACCGTTTAAGTGTTTTTGAATTATTGGTACGTAATCTGAGGTAGAATATTTAGAAAAAAGAGAACAAATGGGAGATAAAATGGGAGGAGTTAAAGAAATGAGTTGAGTTGTCTTGACAGTGGCATTAAATTTGTTGTGAAGTTTCCATAAGGGCATCAAGATGTAAACCCAGAATGTCACCTATGCAGTGTTCATTTTTTAAGGTTCTTCACACTAGGCAATAATCATTATTGAATTTTTTTATGCATACCATCTGAAAGCACAATCTTTCTTATCTATGATATCCAGCTGGGGTGCAAATGTTATCACTTAATTGACGTTTCAGTACTGTATGTGGCTTAAGCATCTATTTCAGATTCAGGAATCTGGCCACAAATGACAAAACCTCTAAGTTTTTATAGCTGAATCCCATGAGAGCAAGTTTGTATGTTTCCTACCAAATAGGCCGTACTTAAGTAGTGACAAATTATTCCATTGATGCACCAAAACTGCATGTCATTGGAAAGGTCATGGATTGTGCTTTGAGATGGAATATAGTGTTGTGTATCAAATCTTATCAATTTTTGAAAGGTTGCAATATTGTTATGCATATAGCAAGCCCAAAATTGTTCATACACATGCCAAGTTATGAGAACTTATAGTCAATTTATTTGCAAACCTGTGTTCATTCAATCTCTTGTTGTGTGTCTTGCATCAATAAAATTGGTTGTCAAATAAAAAGATGCAAAATACTCACAATTTGGTATGGGGTAGACAGAGTTGAAACATTGCATAAGACCAAAGATAACAACCTCATTAAGCAATCTGAAATGAGGAAGTTTTTGCATACATAAAGCTTTTTGAAATGATAAACCAAAGTTAAAAGGAAAAAATATCAAGTGTTGCCCAATTTTGGGATCTGTTGCAGGGAGCTAGGGGGCTCACATTTACAAGCTTCCCCATCTCTGTATGCAGTTTCTGCTCTGTTGTATTAGTATGAATAATTTTGGGCTTAATTGTAAAATGGGTAGCATTTCTTTGAAACACCATGCATAGTGTAATGTGTACAGTACCTACTGTAATAAGCTCAACAGCATGCTTTAAGAACCAGTTAATCATTTCTTTCTTTTCAATGGACTTGTAGAAATTGTTATTCCTTCAGCTTTCCTCTTTCCCCTTGGAGTTAATGTTAATGCAAGATAGGAATCAAATGTTTTAGCCGAATTTTGCTCGTGGCCTATGACCGGAGATCGCCAAAACCTCATTTTTACGGACGAATCAAATGGCGAATAAGTGGGGGAGACAAAAGAAACGTGTGAAGATTTTTCTAAATTTTACCTACCCTCATAAAACGCAACCAGGACAAAAAACTGCTTGAAATTTCCGGAATTTTTTTGCAGAAATCTATTCTCAATACATTTGGGCAGTCAAGTTTGGATGCCGGTCAAATATCTTCCGATTCCAAGGAGTTATGGCGCCTCAAACTCGCGACCTTTGTTCGTTTTCAGCATTTCTGAGCTTCTAGCATTCTTAGTACTCAGTTTAATCCTAAAAAGTCTTCTAAAACGTACCTGAAACATCATTAATTCCCATAAAGTCGATACAGTGGGGTTGGGGACCTTTTCTTGCTTCGTATACCGCATTCACACTGATACGGTTAAACCAGCTTTACGTAAACTAGGTTAGATTTCAACCAATCAAATGCATTGAATTCGTTGGATTACCCAATTAGAAGGCTCCGTTGGATAACCTGGTTTAGTTTAAACTGGTTTAACTTGTAGTGTGAATAGGGTAGTAGATGAGCAAATCTGACACGCTTTCTATGGGGTCCAAAATATGGCCTAGCTCTAAAATGTGCTGAATTACATTTTTGAGTAAGAAATTTCAAGAGTACCCATCTCTCTTCGTTTTTTAAGGCATCCTGTAGTTCTGTGTATCTACCAGACTGTTCTTGGTTTCTATTTGACGATTTTCTTTCACAATTGATTGAGCAAGTCGCAAATAAAAATCAGTTTACTTTGTTTCTTCGCCCAGGCACTTATCGGTGTCATCACGAATCACCGAAGCAAGAAAAGGTCCCCAACCCCACTGTATCGACTTTATGGGAATTAGTGATGTTTCAGGTACGTTTTAGAAGACTTTTTAGGATTAAATTGAATACTAAGAATGCTAGAAGCTAAGAAATGCTGAGAACGAACAAAGGTCGCGAGTTTGAAGCGCCATAACTCCTTGAAATCGGGAGATATTTTGACCGGCATCCAAACTTGAATGCCCAAATGTATTGAGAGTAGATTTCTTCAAAAAAATTCCGGAAATTTCAAGCAGCTTTTTGTTCTGGTTGCGTTTTATGAGGGTAGGTAAAATTTAGAAAAATCTTCACGCGTTTCTTTTGTCTCCCCCACTTATTCGCCATTTGATTGGTCCGTAAAAATGAGGTTTTGGCGATCTCCGGTCATAGGCCACGAGCGAAATTCGGCTAAAACATTTGATTCCTATCTTTGTTAATGCCAATGATCTTTGCAAACTCAACTTCCTTTCTTGGTAACCATAAGCTTGAATTGTTGGATTAGTTGATCTCCTTGCCAGCATTCTGTGTCGCCCAAAGTGTTGTTCCAATGGGTCTTGGTTAAACTTGCTACTTAAAACATATTGGAGCCCATTCTCCAGTAAGTACTTTGTACATTCAACTAGTGAATGAATAGAAACCCTGATGCCATCATAAGTTTGCTGCGAAATGAACATTTTCGCTTGCTCGGCATTTGAAAAGTTACCCTGTCGGTTTTCAACAGCTGTTTTCCATTTTTCCATATAACCAAGGAAATCTTTCTCCAAAAAATCAAATCTTGGATCATTCAAGCTCTTATATGGTGCCAAGAAGGGCTTTCTCTTTCTCTCAGCCTCATTCAGAGATCGACTATTCATGCAATCAAAAGATTTATCAACCAAAGCTATGAATTTTGCAGTCTCAAATGATTCTGCTGGGCAGTATGACTTCATAATACTTGAAACTGAATGGCTCATTACTTGTGCTGCAAGATTAACCCTCATTACTGAATAGCTATTCAGATATATGTGTTCACTTGTTAGCTTTGGTAGTTTCCTCACTTGACACTTAGCATCCTCTTCATAACAATCTCGCACATGCTTCCACAACAAGTCATGACCCTGGTTCCACAAAAGCCTAGTTTTTTTCCCAGATCCAGAATTAGCAAGATTGTTCCTTAACGTCTTCAATAAGTGGGAGGCATCGGAAAAAAGTAGATGTACCTTTCCCCATCTCTTGCAAAAGGATTTTTAGCTTTATAAGCTATCTCCTCATCTTCACTTTTATGCATCTGATAAAAGAATTGATTTGGACTTGCTTTGTCTGAGGCCAATGCCATCACTTTGACATTGGCAAATGTTTCCAGGTAGCCGACTGCCTTCCAAAGCAAAGAGAAGAGAATAGTCCCAGAACAGCTTTGGGTGGCAAAGTAAGCAATTGCTTTCTTAACAGGTGAGGTTAACCCACAGACCATTAGAACAAGGACATGGGTTGCAACTTGGTCAACTAGGTTGCCTGCTTTATATCCCTGTTTCATAAACGCTTCCATGTTCTTTCCAACATCAACAAATCCGATCAGTTGTCCAGTTACTTTGTCATACACCAAATCATCCTTCACTGACATTTCATCAAACCTTAATGTCACATACTTCTGAGATGGGTGGCTGTACTTAGAGATTTCATGCTTCAGCTCATCAAGTACCTCTTTCTTGAATCCAGCACTTGGATGTACAATGTTGCTGTAGTATCTTAGTGTACGATCTGATGGCAATTTGATGATTTTACTTTCCTTTAACGCATTGTATGCTGAAGGTGATCGCAGATGCAAATGGAGAGCAAATCGTATCATCATTGGATGCCACCTGATCCCTGATGAACTCCTGCTAAATGCTTTAACTTGCTCTTTCCAAAATAGGTCAGCAAATGAATCCTTACTGACAGAAGCCAAGTTGGATTCAATGATACCTCGCAGATCATCATGGACATCACTATCAATCTTCACACCTTCAGTCTGTATTTTCTTCTCTGGCAGTTTAGTTTTCTCATTTAAACTCTTTTCCTTTGCCCGTGCTAGAATCACTGCATTGATTAACTTCTTCTTTGCTGCACTATGTAATGGTGTTGACAATGATAATGTCTTCTTGCTTACATTATTCTCAATTCTGAGTTTTTGCTTCAGATACTTTTCAACAATTTTACAAGGCCCACAAATATTAGCATCTGACAGGAATAGGCATTCACATGACCTTATGCAAGTACTATATAGCACTGGGGTTTTTTGCTTCTCAAGCAGAGGTTTGGCATCGACATGTTTATAAAAACTCTTTGATGTGTCTTTTGATGGAATTTCACCATACTTTACCAAGTCTTCGTCACAAATACCCTCACATTCTTTGGCAGTATCTATTTCTTTCATCAACCACTGTATACGCGTTTTTTCCAAACAAAATTTCTGCAAGTGATGTGAACTTGACAACAGGGCTGAATGACAGTATGCTTTAAATCTAATGATTTTGAAACAAGAATTTTGAAAATTATGTCCCCAAGTGGTGACAGCTTTCCAAAGATGTATTGCCCTTCTGACCTCTGCAAAACAAGCCAGGGATGCTTTATATATTTGAGATCTCTATCAATGTCCCCAAGGTTTTCATAGCAAATTCGCTCCGGGAGTTCCAAATCAACTTCGTAAACAAGAGCTCTCCTTTGGGGCTTTTCTGGCACGTCTAGGCTCTTTTTTGGGAGAAAATCTGAAGGTAAGCTGCCGGGTATTAAGTGCCATTTGCCGTGCTTATCTACAAGGTAAATGAGATGAAACTTGTAAATCTATTTGGAAATTTAACAAGCTATACACTTCCTTAAAATAAGAAATCTTCCATTTGATATCTTTAAGCAGAATGCACATTTTTTCTTTTGAAAGAACCTTGGATAAGCACCAGGTACACTGGAAGTTTCTTAATTTGTTTCTGATCTTTTGGATGCATGTAGTTTTCTGCCTCTGCTGCATACTTTTTCTTGACACAGAGAAAGAGGTCTTTTGGGCTCAGAACGTAGTAAACATTCAAAAATAGAGCCTCACAGCAATTTTTCCGCAACTCCTTTGGATTTGGCTTTCAAATATTTCTTAGCACTTCTCTAATATAGTACTAGGGTTTCTTAGATTTTTAGCTGTCATAGTATTAGTTTCTAATGAAATAGTTTCTTATAAAAGAAAAAATATGTAAGTTGGCGTCATGTCATGATAAGCACCAACAACACATCAAAGTCTCGAAGCAAAATTGATATCGAACAACCAACGCCGTCATACTTTACTTTATTTCGTAAGGTTGTAATAATTTCTCCATGTAAAGATATTGAAACATTATCAAAAGGCAGAATAGGGTAAAAAATAAGCCCTCACCTTTTGTACTGGCATTCTGGCTTGAAATGAACCGAGCAAATAAATGCTTTCGGTGGGTTGAAACTTCGATCGGCTCTGTTCACTTTGGCAACGAGTTGCTTCGCCCAGTCTGTGTGTTTCTCCCCTGTCGGTATTTTGTAAAAACGAACGGATGGAAACTTTCTCTTATCTCAGTGCCTTCCACAATTCACTACACAACAATTTGCTCCAGTCATTTGCGATAAAATACGGTCATCTTCACGATGATACTGAGAGCTTATTACGACAAAGATAATTATCTCTGTTGCAGTTGACATGAATTTATTCTAGGCCGGAAGTGAGAGATGCACTACCAAACCAAGAACAATAGGAACATAACGTAGCCTTTTGTTCTTGCCAACTTTCCAATCCAGTCCTCCCTTCCATTATCTTTGGTTGAATTTGATCATCATGCAGCAATCTTTTGCCACTGCCTCGAAAGTACAGAGGCATTCTTGAACCAACTGAGTCTTTTAACCATCCCAATGCGAAGTCGCAGAAAGTGAGGAGCGGCTCTAACGATGTTTTCCTTTGCTAGGCCAGTTTCTCTGAATAACTCCATCTTGTACAGAATAAATTTTTTTTTGTTTCAAATTGCGATCTGCTCTTTTCGGAGTGAGACGAAGGCTGGAATTCTTCTGGCGGTTCCAGAACACGTCTTTTCGCGGTTAATGCGTTGTGTTCGTTTGTCATTGGTTAGAAATGTGTTCACGTGATTGATTTCTCCAATGCCATTAGCTTGGCTGGGAACCATTTCGAATTGTGTGTCTTTATAGAAATCGATGCTGATTCCATTGAGGCATTTATACGCATCTTGACTTCAGTTGGAAGCTCTTTGTAACTTCTCTTTGTTGGCAAAATGAAAGGGGTTCTAAAAATACTAGGGTTCTTTCACAATGTTCATGAGAAATTTCAGCTTTCGAAATGAGGAGGAGATGTAACGTGCGATAAGGGCGGAAGAAAGTTAATGCACAAAGCCTTTGAACCACGCAAAAAAACCATCGGAGAGAAACCTAACCCCATTTTACGCTTTAGGCCTAAAATTTTGAAAATAACAAATTCAAAACAACAAGCAGAAAATAATTCAAATTGCAGCAAACAAATTCACAACACAAGTCTCAAAATAAAACCCTACTAAAACCAACTATATTGCATTGTGAAAGGATACCAAATGTCTCCAGTCTTGAGTATCAAGCAATCAGCCAATTTGATGCGAATAGGTACGAATCAGCACGTAAATTTCATCAAGTAAAACGGCTTAATTCACGGTCGTTTCAATCGAGTACAAGTAGTTCAAGGTAATCACTTCAATCTGCAGGTAACTTACAGCGTGTAAAACGGCACTGTAAAACGGTTTAATTCGAGGTCTTTTCCAGTACAAATAATCAAAGCATGTTCTGAAATCCCTTCTTTGCTCCTCTCTGACAAAATACACACCTTGGCCACCATTTGTTATACTCTTGGACGGTTTATTTGTGTTGTTCTCCAACACCAAACTACATACATATCACACGAATTGGGTTCTTTGTCAGGATCGAAGAGTCGAGACGAATAAACACTGTGATTCAACGAAAATGCTTTCTCTTCGCAAAACACAACTCAACGCAGCTTCCTACGACTTCGCAACTCTACAGCTCCTACAACTCAATCTTCACTGTCAACTTGTAACGTTTTTTTTGCACGAGGTGGTCTCTCTTTCAAAATTCAAAATGAGGTTAATATAAAGTGACGGTTACAATTTCTATATTTCAGTCTCTTACATCTCATTATCGATGGTGCTGCCGTACTATGTGAACCTTTGTCGCTCTTTATAAACTATTCTCTACGTAACTCCATCTTCCAAGCTGCTTTTTTTTATCAAGTAAAACCCTAAATTAAATATGCTATACATTATTTGTCCCATCCACAGCGGGAAAAGACACGAGGTCACCTAGTTTCCACTGTAGATGGGACTTACAAATTAAGGCTCACAATGTCCAAAAAGAAAATCTGCAAAATATCAAAACGACGAGAACAAAAAAAAAACAAAAAAAAAAGAGAAAGAAAAGAAACACCAGACATAAAACAAAAACTAAATCAAAGAAAGAAAAGAGGAATAGGGGGAAAGTTGCTGCTATAAAATTACTCGAAATGAGTTTCTAGCAAAATCTCTTAGAACGTTCAATGAAGGATATTGTTGCTTCAATAACGATTCTGTTCTCGACTACATTCAAATCAGAAGTTCCGTACAATAGTAGTTCACACAAATCTTTTGAATCCATACTTGTTATGTCTAACCCAGGTACATCCGCTAGTTGACTGAAGAGATCCGTGCGCATCAAGTCAAACTGAGGGCAATGCAGAAGAAAATGCTCGCTATCTTCGTTTCCCGTACCACATACACAAAGAGGGCTTAAGCAGTCAAAGTTGTGTCGAAACCTATGCTCATTGAGTGGGCTGAATTTCACCCGCAATTTGGTCAGATTCCTAATGCCTGTCATGTTGTAAACATTGTACACAAGTTTTTTAACTGGTCTGATAACTGCAAGTAATTTTCGTTTAAATTCCGCTAGAGTATTGGAGTCTTTGATAGTTTGATCCAGCAAATTCCATCCAAAAAGGACATTTTGGAAATAGGTACTTCCCGGGGGGGGTAACTTGAGTTTCCAAGATACGGGGTTGTGCCATTCAAATCGTAAAAGTACCACCCATAAATCCGGAGAAATTTCTCAAAAGTATACCCATAAATCCGGAGAAATTTCTCAAAAGTATACCCATAAATCTGGAGAATTTCTGAAAAATCATATACCCATAAATCCGGGAATGCCAAAACAGCTCACCAATAAATGAATTCTGACAGAAAACTATACCCATAAATCCGGAAGATGCAAAAAATTGTTGAAAACGATACCCATAAATCCGGAAACTCTCATGAAAAAGGTACCCTAAAAAATGGCACAACCCCGTACCATAGACAAGTTAAGTTACCCCCCCGGGAGGTACTTGCAAAACGCGCGGTTCTTCCAGTTGGTTGGTATTCACGCTGACGTCGCAAGTTGTATGAAACATTGCGTTGAGCAGGAATTTCATCGAAGAGATACGCTGGCCGTCGTGTTTTTTTAAGATTGAAGAAATGACACAAGCGCCTGTACCACCTCCTCTGATAAAGACACTCCCATCCCAGTTCCTCAAATAGCCTCTGCCTGCTTGTCCCCCTCCAAGCTCCTGTTACAGCTAGTGCTGCAGAATATTGTGTTAGCTCCAATCTCTTAGTTGTATCTAGCTTCATTTCTGGATCATATTTATGATACACAACATCACCATAGTCTAGATGGGGTCTTACATACAGCTTGTACATTTGGTCCAACACGTGCCTTGAAACATACTTGGAAAGATACCTTACTAAACCGATACTCCTCCTTGCTTTAAGAATCGCCTCTTTAACGTGGCTTTGGAAGTTCAATTTGTCATCCAAGATCATTCCAAGATGTTTGTGCTCAGTTTTTCTCACTACTTCCTCACTCCCCAGTATTAGAGCTGGGTGATTAGGCTTTTTCCTCTTTGTAGAAAAAATAACCTCTTCAGTTTTTTCTGCATTAAATTGCATTTTCCACTGCCATGCCCACAATCGCACTCTTTCTAAATCCCTATTCAACTCATCGGCACTTCTTGTCGCATTTTGAACAACAGAAAAAAGAGAAGTATCGTCTGCAAAGAGTTTAACATCACTGTTTATATTTTTATCAATGTCATTGATATAAACAAGAAAAATAAGGGACCTAAAACAGAGCCTTGGGGTACTCCCGCAGATATCCTTCTCCATTTGGAATTTTTTCCATTCAGCACTACTCGTTGCTCCCGATTAGTAAGGAAATTTGAAATGAGGGAAAGAAGATTACCTGAGATACCGCAGCATTCAAGCTTGTACAGTAATCCCTCGTGCCATACTCTATCAAATGCCTTCGATAAATCAAGGAAAACTGCGCGAGTTTCTTTGGTTGGTATCGCTTCAAAGGCAGTGTAGATTTTGTGTGTTATAGATAACAGTTGGTTGACTATTGAGTCACCAGGACGAAAGCCAGATTGGTGAGGGGTTAAAATGTTGTTATCACATAGATGACGATAAACAGAGTCAAATATGAGCTTTTCAAAAATTTTTCCTAAAATTGGCAGGAGCGAAATTGGACGGTAATTCTTTTTACATTGTCTGCTGTTCTTTTTATGCACAGGAATGATATTGGCTCGTTTCCAGATAGAAGGGTAAACCCCCTTCTCCAATCCTTTTTCATAGATCAAGCTTACTGGCTCCACAATTGACGAGTCTCATAGTTTGATCATTGCAATGGAAATTTCGTCACATCCATGGGCCTTATTAGAGTCCAGTGACCGAATTATCTTAAGAATCTCTTCCCTGTCGATATTAACATTTTGGAGGAAAGATGTTGGTCTCGGTTGGAAAGTAGGGAGAGTACCTCCAGTTGTTAGTATAGAGCACTGCTCAACAAAGTAATCATTTAGTATGTTGGCTTGTTTCCAAGCTGCTGAAAAATGTGCAAAATTTTCGCCCGTCTGTCAATCAAAAGAGGGATCTGCAATGGACAACTGCCGACTTGTAGTCACTTGAATAGCTTTCAATGCCTGCTTGTATGCTTTCTCAATATGCTTTCTCATACCAATCTCAATTCTCTCCGTGCTTTCCAAAGTTATGGAGTGCATCATATCCAGACAGGTCTATGAGTATCTTTGCAAGAACCATCTCTTGTCAGATGATCAATTTGGATTTAGGCGAGGATCACTGACAGAACACGCTGTTACTTACTTTGCTGATCAAATAATGATGTGGATGGATAAAGGACTTCTGACTGGAGCCATGTTTATAGACTTGAGGAAAGCGTTTGATACGGTGGATCACGCGCGACTACTCTTAAAGCTACCGGCATACGGAATAACCGGCATACGGAATAACCTACATTGGTTTGAAAGCTACCTCTTCAACCGAAGACATCTTGTCGTATTTGACGGTGTAAAGTCTGCAGAGGAATCTGTTACGTGTGGAGTGCCGCAGGGGTCAATTTTAGGCCCACTGTTATTTAGCTTTTTGATCAATGGCATTGACTTGCAGTTGAAAAAGAGCAATATAATCCTTTATGCAGATGACACTGTAATATTCACATCGGACAAGAACAGCAAAGAAGTTGCCGAGAAGCTAAATGATGATCTATAAATCTTGGGAGCTTCTTTGTTGAAAATAACCTTGTTGTAAAGCTTAAAAAATTGAAAACAGAATTTGAGCTCTTCGGAAGCCATCAGAAGTTAGAAAAATCGATACATTCGAAATTAATATCACCGGTTGAAAGATTGTCGAATCAGACAGGTACGAATATCTTGGGATAACACTTGATAAAAACCTAAATCTGTGAGCCAATTTGAAAGAACGTACAAAAAAGTATCTTAAAGAATCAAGTTGCTTGCAAGAGTGCGTTTGGATATCAGCGCTTCAACTGCTGAAGCCTTATATAGAGTAATGATTTTGCCTATATTCTTATACTGCGGCAACATAAGCATTGGAATTTCAGACTCACTCAAATCTAAGTTCGAAAAGCTTCAAAATCGAGCAACGAGAATTATCAACGGACACAATGGGAAAATTAGCCTGCAATCCACTATTCATGTTAGAAATAAAGATGTGCCATGGAAGTTCTAAAGTGTTTAAACGGTCTTGCGCCAAGGATGTTAGAGAAACATTTTAAAAGACTGGACCATCAAAAGGACACCCGAAGCAACAAATCAAATATCGTGGTGCTTCGCATAAGAACAGAATCCGCCCGAAAAGCATTTAGTTATCATGGTGTAAAAATATACAACATATTATTATTATTTCATTAACTTGAACAAACAGCGCAGTTTCTTCGTCAGTCCATATGAAAATTTTCTCCTCGTTCTTGGAGGAAGCTTTTCTAGCGTTAGGTGTCTGCTTTGAAATTGTAAATTTCTTTGAGTTGCACCGAAGTAAATTGGTTCGAGCGTGCTTTGTTGTTGTTCTCCTTTTGCCCCACTTTATTCGTCCGTACGAATATTCATCCTGCACCGTATAAACGGGGTCAAAGAAGGCTTTTTCGAGCCCCTTCTGACGTGTTCATGATTATGTGACAGCACTGCCATATTTCCACTCCTCCATAGGCAGAGATATGTCGCAACTTGCTGATTATTTGGAGACATGCAGCTAGCGCTGCAATTATACGCCTCAGATACCACTTTTAGCTGAGAAGATGTTGAAAAATATATCTATTAAGAAAACTCTATCGATTAGTTGATCTCGTCATACAAAGTGCAGTGGCATTCCCTCGCATTCTTTGCATATTCATGATAGTTTGATAGGTTACTTAATACAATTTTGAAATATATGTTATTTATTTGTTGAAATTTTTGTCTTAGAGTTACGGTGTTGATGGCCTGAGTGAAGGAGCAAGGAGGGCTGTTGATCTTGCTCTGGTAAGTTTTGAATTCTCTCTCCAAATGGAGACATTTTCCCATATAAAGACCCTTATTCATCGTAAGGCCCTTAAATACATTTTGTTTAGAGACAGCTTAAGTCAAACCACAGGATCCCCAGGCAGTTAGGCAACTGAGCAATGATAAGTTTACAATCTTTAAATCTTTAATTGTATACTACCTTTGTGTGTTATTTGCTGCACTGCTCCACGGCTGTGTTGTATCTCATTGACTGCTGCACTGCACTTCATAATTGTTCGAATGCGAGAGTTCGATACAAAGTAACTTGTTGGTATCCTAATAGGTAGAAACAAGAAGTGAAACTAATCTTCAATTCAAATTCAATAAACTGTTTTGTCCTCGCTCACAATCCGTCATCCATGCTCCAAATTCGCAACACAACATATCAAAATGTTCCTCAATCATTGAACTATACTCTCCAATACTTTGTTTCTTCATCATCAATGCTTAAAATGCAACAATTTGCAACTTTTTGATGCACGTCTCGTCAGATCACGTTTCTCACCATGCTCCGGCCATCGAACGGTCCCAGAGCGATCGAATTTCGAATGTTTTCGTCAGTCAACCTCGCTTAGCTTCGCACAGAATGTACACAGCGACCCCCTGGCATACCATGGAGCGCAATTTTTTGTTTGAATCAATGAACAGATGGACCGGGGGATCCCTGTGTACATTCTGTGCAAGGCAAAGCAAGGCAGGCAGACGAAAATATTCGAAATTCGATCGCTCTGGGACCGTTCGATGGCCGGAGCATGGTGAGAAACGTGATCTGATGAGACGTGCATCAAAAAGTTGCAAATTGTTGCATTTTAAGCATTGATGATGAAGAAACAAAGTATCGGAGAGTATAGTTCAATGATTGAGGAATATTTTGATATGTTGTGTTGCGAATTTGGAGCATGGATGCCGGATTGTGAGCGAGGACAAAACAGTTTATTGAATTTGAATTGAAGATTAGTTTCACTCCTTGTTTCTACCTATTAGGATACCAACAAGTTATTTTGTATCGAACTCTCGCATTCGAATAATTATGAAGTGCAGTGCAGCAGTCAATGAGATACAACGCAGCCGTGGAGCAGTGCAGCAAATAACACATAAAGGTAGTATACAATTAAAGATTTAAAGATTGTAAACTTATCATTGCTCAGTTGCCTAACTGCCTGGGCATCCTGTGGTCAAACGTTGAGTTAATCCGAGGACGTCTGCCACAATTTAACCGATCTTTTAACTCAACGTGTAGCACTTTTTAATTAGTACAGTAGCTAAAATAGTTATCTCACTGAGTTCAAAGTTTCAAAGTAGCAGCAGCTTTAGTAGCTAGAAAATTGAATCAAAGAACTTGAACAGGGGTACAAGTTTGGGCTCCTTCTATTCAACACATCTAACGAGTGACACCCGCCGTTTGAAAGGCTTGCAGAGGTTGAATCAGCATAAGACAAGAAGCTCATGTGATCACTTTGATTTAAACCTTTGATTCTTATCTTTGCATGTTTACAGTGGTGAATATTGTTTCTATTTCAATGCCTTTTCATTTGCATAAGCACCTTTGGAGCTGCACTTGTGCCCCGAGGGGTTATTTTTATCATCCTCCGGTGCAGGAGATTATATTGCTTGTATGTAAGACAATGGAGGCATAAAAGCCCCATATAATTTGACCAACACCTTTTGAATTTCGCAAGTATCACTTGATCTTTGCATTCTTTCTAAACTAAAGCCAACAGTACAACAACACACAATTTCATGTGATCAATACAGAACTGGCCAATCAAGATCTTTATTTTCAAATGCTTTGTCAGCAGATTTTGACAGATAGGGTATACCTTGGCTACTTATGCTGATTCATTTCCTTTATGCTCCCTAAGTATATGAGCAATAATGTTTTGCAAGATCTGATTGAACAGCCAACATGTTCCATTATTTTTCGAATGTTTCATTGGATCTTACTTCCCTGACTTATAGCTTGAAACGCTATCCCAGGTAACATTAAAGAAACTCAAATATTTGGGCACCTCAGAACAGAAGTAAAAGCGCTAATGACAAATACACTGAAACTCACCCCCCCCCCCGAAAGAACAGCCCCTTCGCTGTCATTGATATTATTGTAATCTATTTAATAATGATTCTCAAATTGTATTAGGCTTTAAGCGGAAGTGGTTTCGTGTTTAGATTATGAAAATCTTATATAGAACGAGAGAGACCCCGTCTCTGCACGGTCTGCATTGATCCCCTTTGTCCTGCCTATTGTTGTCGAATTTGCTTTTTTGCGTCATCGACATCTCCCGCTTCCCGTGCCCCCTCCAGCCCGCTCTTGCGCTCCTCACATCAGCCCGAACATCTACCTTTGCAGAATGTGTGTGAGAAGTTGGGCGCAGCCGCAGGGGCTCGGGTCAAAGCGGCCAAAGTTTTTGGCAGCCTCTCTTGATTGCTACATCAACGGTCGTCAACGGACAAAGCTGCTTTGTCAACAGCAAACAATGCTGGAATCATCGATGTCATGAAGTGAAACGTCATCTTCACAGGGGCTCACGTCCTCCGTCGTCGTCGTATGGGGCATGCAATCCCAGCCAACAATAGTACCATTTACTGGGGGCAGTCACGTGATTGGATCCCTTATCACGTGGCAAATTCTCCATCGCAGTAGACTATAAGTCGGCGGAAAATTATGGTGCAAAGGTTGGTTACCACCAAGCCACTGGTGTCCTATGAAGGGTAACCAACCTCAACACTAGATGTATTGTGATTAAGGTGATATGCAAGTGGGGGCAATCAAGTGCCTGCCCCCATGTCACGTGACATACTTTGCAAGTTGCCAAATTGGTCATGTGACTTGGCACAGTGCCAAGTTCCGGCCATATGGCGTGGCACTTTGCCAACTTATGTGGCGTCACTTGGCACGGTGCCAACTTGCCCCATTGCATTCCTCTCAACAAGCCGACTCCATTTCTTTAACAATTTCCATGAATGCTCCTTCGCAAGGAAAAATATACCCTCTGCAATCTCCTTCTCTGACCTACCATTCAACGAAGGGTTCTGAACTCCATGACAGAACTTTATGATGATATTTGCAAGACCTTGCGTTCCTCCTATATAGCACTCTCACGAGAATGCAGTGAAAATTTTACGCGAGGCCCTTGCAGCAGGCGAGATCATACGCTGAATTTGTTTGTTTGCGACTTGCCCAAGAAGGTGGCAAGTCCTCTTTACAAGTCAACGGTAGATTTATTCGTCTCATTCGCAAAAATTTGGCGCTGGCTTCCTGCTACTAGGTTTCTCTTCCTTACTGATTATTACAGAACTTCATTTCCATATGAAGAATCAACATCTACACAATGCTGCGAGAAAGACAGCAAGAACAATGAAGATACTTCATGTATGTACCACAGGGTTCATGCCTTGGCCCTCTTCTCTTCCTCATCTATATCAATGATCTTCCTGAGGCTGTCCAAGGTTCCTCTGTGACTATGTACGCTGATGATACCAGTCTTTGTCATCAGTCTCGCGATTTGACTCAGCTTAATGAGGCTATAAATAGCGATCTCAGTAAATTGGAGACTTGGCTTCAAGGAAATAAGCTTTCGTTGAATGTGGCAAAAACTCATTCAATGCTCATATCCACCAAGCAGAGACACAACTCTCTCAAAAGTCGAAATGAAGCCTTGGTACTGAAGATACGTGACAATGAACTCGAAGTTGTTCAAAAGACAAAATACCTTGGAGTGCAAATCGATTGCTCTTTGGATTGGAAAGAGCAAATCAAGGCAGTTTCTACAAAGGTCTCCAGGGCGATCGGCTTTTTAAAACATGCTAAATCTTTTCTGCCTCTGGCAAGTTTGAAAACTCTTTACACAGGTATTGTTGAGCCCCACTTTCGATACTGTTGTTCTGTATGGGGTTGTGCTGGATCTACATACATCGACCAGCTGCAAAAGTTACAAAATCGTGCTGCTAGAATCATTACAAATAGCAGCTTTGATGCCTCAAGCAGACCACTTATTGCAAAGTTGGGCTGGCAGACCATTGAAGAGCTCATTAGCAATGAGTCTAAAACAATGGTCTTCAAGTCGCTCAATGACTTGGCTCCACAATACCTGTGTAACCTCTTCACAAAAAACTCAGCATGCTCCTCCCGCAACCTCCGGAACACTGAGACTGATTTGAGATTGCCAAAGAAAAGGTCTGCTAATGGGCAAAAATGCTTTTCTTTCCGAGGTGCTAAAATATGGAATAGCCTTCCTGCTGAGTCAAAGACAGCATCCTCCCTGAATAGTTTTAAGAAACTGATAAAGGGTTGATTTTTCATTTCTATTGTATATATTGTATAATTGTAAATAGGCTTTTAGGGTATGGTTTTTTTTATTCTTGTCATATTTAAGTTTAACTGTATGCTGTAATTAAGTTTTTTACCGGAGGGCCCCTTGAAAAACGGCTTCTGCCGAAGGGCTACCCTCCTTAAAAAATTCAAATATGAAATATGAAATATGAAATATGAAATATGTAAGCAAACCCTGGAAAGTAAGCCAACTACATTAAAAAAGGCAACTAGGGCAGCAAAGGCTACTGGAGTAAGCAAAGCAACGAACAACAATGTACCTAGCACAACCACAATCATGGACATAAAATTATGAGACAAATTCATCTATCCCCATATTTTACATAAAGAAAATATTTGCCATCATTCCAGTTTCCTACAAAATTGATAAATTTGGGTTCCAATACAAGTCGGGGAGTTGGAAAACTTTTCAAGAATTAATAAATTGGGGGGGGGCATTGTTCGCTACTCGAGAGAGCGCAACCATGTCAGCTAAGGCAACTAGAATAACGAGAGATGGAAATAGATAGTAAAACTGTTAGACAACTTCAGCAACTACACACGCTTGAGGTACGAGAACAACTATAGCAACTATACCGACTTGATTTACCAACGATCGAGTGCCTCAAAAATAGAGAGGGGGGCTAGGAAAGTAAGAAGGGTTCCATATATATCCATAATAGTTCCATAATAGGGCTCCATAATAGTTCCATATACTAACTACAGGGAGCTTGGAACAATCGAAAAGGTGATGCTTGAAAATGGGAAATATTCGCTTTCTGAGTTAAAAACGTATCGTTACTATATCTATTTACAACACATTCACTAGCAACTTCCTTTTCCTAAAAACGTAATAACAAGGGGATTGGCAGAAAAAAATACAACGTATATAAGCAATGATAGGGCAAGTAAGAGTTACAGCTACAGCCTTCCACAATGAGATTCATCTACACACTTGAGGTTCGAAAATAACTGCAGCAACTATACTGACAATCTATTCCTACCATCGAGCCCTAAACACGGGGGCGGGGTGGCGAAGAATAGTCAGGAGGGCTGGTAATGGCTCGATAAACTAGTTTTCGTGAGGGTTGGAACAATCAGGGAGAGGAGTTTTGAAAAATTGAAAATGGTCGTCATTTCTGTGAAAAATGTGTCTTTCCCCATATTTTACATGTAAAAAAATTTTTGCCATCATTCCAACATTAATAAATTTGGGTTCCAATGCAAGCGGGGGAGTTGGAAAACTTTTCAAAAATTAATAAATTTAGGGGGCGGCATTATTCGCTACTCAAGAGAGCGCAACCATGTCAGCTAAGGCAACCAGAATAACGAGAGATGGAAACAGGTGGTAAAACTATTAGACAACTACAGCAACTACACACGCATGAGGTACGAGAACAACTGTAGGAACTATACCGACTTGATTTACCGACAATCGAGTACCGCAAAAACAGAGAGCGGGGTTAGGAAAGTCAGAGGGGTTAGAAATAGTTGAATATACTAATTACTGGGGGCTTGGAACAATCAAGAAGGGGATGCTTGAATATTGAAAATATTTGCATTCTCAGTTGAAAACGTATCGTTATTATCTATTTACAACACATTCACTATCAACTGCCTTTTCCTAAAAACGTAATAACAGGGAGATTGGCAGAAAAAATACAACGTATATACGCAGTGATAGGGCAACTAAGAGTTTCAGCTAGTTCCTTCCACAATAAGATCCATCTAAACACTTGAGGTACGAAAACAACTGCAGCAACTATACCAACTATATGTTCCTACCATCAACCCTAAACACGGGGGGTGGAGGTGGCGAAGAATAGTCGGAAGGGCTGGTAATGAAGGATATTTACCATCATTCCAATTTACCACAAAATTAACAAAATGGGGTTCCAATACAAGTGGGGGAGTTGGAAAACTTTTCAAAAACTAATAAGTGGGGGGGGCATTATTCCCTACTCCAGAAAACGCAAGAATGTCAGCTAAGGCTACTAGAACAACGAGCGATGAAAATGGAAAGTAAAAATATTAGATCAACGACGAGAACAACGCAAATATAAACTGAGACACCTGTCTGTTGATATTGAGTTGATATTAATACTCCAAAACACACTGGTATCTCGCTAAAAAATACGAGAGTCTGTTACCCCTCATATTGATCATACCTTGCTAGAAATTTCATTTCCACATTCTTTTTCAAAGATTTATCATTGTATCTCATTGTGAAGTTGCTATGCTCATTTCTTTTGTCGTTAATTTAGTGCTTTTTATTAATTTTCGTTTTAACAGCTTGGAAATAAAATGAAATTGACAAGTAATATGAATATGAATATAGACAGATACAAGGCTCAACGAAATCTAGTAGTTAAACTGAATAGGAAAGAAAAAAGAAATTTCTTTGCCAACCTCGACCCTGTCACTGTTGGAAAGGAAAGATCCTTTTGGAAAACTTTCAAGCCCCTTTTCTCAGAAAAGTCTAGCAATGGCAGCCAAAAAATAATACTTGTCGAGAATGAAATTATCATAGATGATGAAACTGAAATAAGCAATCTCTTTAACACTTATTTCGTGAACATAATTGATACTTTGCCCATTGACAGAACGGTGTCTTTACTTGAAGCCCCCAATGCTTCAAATGATATAGTGGCAGATGCGATCAAAAAATACGAAAATCATCCTTGTATTACAAAAATAAAACAACACTTGACTGGAAATGAAGTATTCGAATTCAAGAGTGTCAGTCCCTTGGAGGTTTGGGAGGAAATCAATAAATTAGATAAATCCAAAAAGACCAGCGGCGAGATTTCCACTGATGTTGTTAAATTGATATCAGGGTGTTCTTTAGAACATATAACTTATTTCATAAATAAGATGTTCTCAAGTAATGAATTCCCCGGAAAACTTAAACTGGCTGATGTCTCCCCGATCTTTAAATGTGGTGAGAGTACACAGAAGGCAAACTTTCGGCCAATAAGTGTCCTGTCGGCACTTTCCAAAGTGTTTGAGCGCATCATGTCTAAACAGATACAGCCATTTACTTCTAAGTTCCTTTCTAGTTTGCTATGCGCTTTTCGAAATGGGCACAGTACACAGCATGCGCTTTTCCGACTTATTGAGACTTGTCGAAAGACACTTGATGAAAAAGGGGTAGTGGTGATGGTGCTAATGGACTTGTCTAAGGCATATGATTGTCTTCCACATGATTTACTCATAGCCAAACTTGCAGCCTATGGGTTTGGGCCAAACAGTCTTGCACTAATCTCAAACTATCTCTCACAAAGAAAACAGTGCGTGAAAGTAGGTTCAACATTCAGTGAATGGCAAGAAATAGTGTCAGGAGTTCCACAGGGCTCAGTTCTCGGTCCACTGTTCTTCAATATCTTTGTCAATGACTTCATCTTCGTTATGAAGTCCTCCCATGTCTGCAATTTTGCAGATGATAATACCGTGTATGCATGTGACAAAGATGTCGAGTCAGTGGCAATGAGACTTGAGGATGACATCTCTAGAGCTCTTGACTGGTTCAAAGATAACAGAATGGTGGCAAATCCCAAAAAATTTCAAGTAATGTTTCTTGGCCTAAAGCAGCATCAAGAATTTTTCTTAGAAATAGAAAACAAATCAATTGATTTGACAAGGTCTGTCAAACTACTTGGGATAAGTGTTGACGATGAGCTGAAATTTGACAAGCACGTGAAAACACTGTGCCAAAAAGTTAGCAGAAAAGTCAGTGCGTTCTCAAGGGTTGCACCTTACATCAACGAAAAGAAAGGGAAGATCCTGTACAATACATTCATAATGTCAAATTTCAAGTATTGTCCACTTGTCTGGATGTTTTGCGGTAAAACGCAAAACAAAGAAATAGACAGAGTTCACAAAAGAGCCTTGAGAATACTTCTTGAAGACTATACATCGAGCTTCGATGAGCTTCTTCAAAAGATTGATGACACTAGGGTCCATGTAAAAAATCTACGAAACTTGATGGTAGAAATATACAAGTGCTTATCGTACGAAAATCCCTCCTTTATGTGGAATATTTTCCAGCGAAAAGACCTTGGGTATAATCTAAGATCAGGTTCACTGCTAATGCTGCCACAAGCAAAAAAGACAACTTATGGGACCAGTTCGTTGACCTTTAGAGGTAGCATTCTCTGGAACAGCCTACCTGACGCTATAAAAAGCTCACCATCTGTTGTATATTTCAAAAGATCGATAAAAGAATGGAAGGGTGAAAATTGTACATGCAAAAATTGCTGTTGAGAACAACATCTTGGAAATCCCTCCGTAAAAAAAAAATCAATTATGTAAATCATGTAAATCGATGTAAATATACTTATTTTCTTTATATTATTGTAAATTTTTCCTTTGTAGATAGTTGGTTTGAATTAGCTAATTGTATTTAAGCTATTGTAAATACCAACTATCAAGAATTTAATAATAATAATAATAATAATAATAATAATAATAATAATAATAATAATAATAATAATAATAATAATAATAATAATAATAATAATAATAATAATAAAATGAAGACTGACAACGTGGCGCGCGAAGCGCGCCAGTGGCCGCCGCAGGTGGCCCTGGCGCCGGAGGCGCCCAGCCCTCCGCAGGAGCTGCGCGCGGGTTCGGATTCCTAGTCTTATATAGAACGAATGAGACCCCGTCTCTGCACGGTCCGCATTGATTCCCTTTGATTTTTTTTTATTTAATCCATATTTAAAGTTGGTATTTACAATAGTAATATTTCATATTTTTCATATTTCATATTTAATTCTTTTAAGGAGGGTTGCCCTTCAACAAGTTGATTTTCAAGGGGCCCTCCAATAACAATATTAATTACAGTCTAAGATAAAAAGTAAGGAGCTATTAATTAGATTAAACTATAAAACCTAAAATTAAATTAAACTATAAAAGCTTATTTACAATATCCAAAACCTATTTACAATAATGTTTAAAATTTACAATCAAAACGAAAGAAAACAGTTTCTATATAGTTTTCTTAAAACCATACAGAGAGGTTGCCTGCTTTGACTCGGCGGACAGGCTATTCCATAGTTTTGCCCCTCTATAAGAGAAACATCTCTGGCCATTTGCTGACCTTTTCATCGGTAACCTCAGGTTGGTCCCCGTATCACGAAGGCTATATGATGAGCATGACGAATTTCGGGTGAAAAGGTCACACAGGTATTGTGGAGCCAGCTCATTCAGGGACTTGCAGACCATTGTCTTAGATTCACCAGAAGCAAGTTCCTCAACGGTCTTCCATCCCAGCCCTTTTAATAAGAGGTCTGCTAGGGGCATCAAAGCTGCTATTCGTTATCATCCTAGCAGCACGGTTTTGAAGCTTTTGCAACTGATTAATTTCAGTTAAACCGGCACAGCCCCAGATAGAACAGCAGTATCGAAAGTGGGGCTCCACGATACCTGTGTAGAGAGTTTTTAAGGTTTCTTCCGGGAGAAAAGACTTGGCATGTCTTAAAAAGCCAACTGCCCTCGAGACCTTGCTAGAGACTGCCTTGATTTGTTCTTTCCAATCCAAGGAGCAGTCGATTTGCACACCAAGGTATTTTGTTTTTTTGACCACTTCAAGCTCATTATCGCGAATTTTCAGAACCAAGTCTTTATTTTGACTTTTGAGAATGTTGTGTTTCTGCTTGGTAGAAATAAGCATAGAATGAGTTTTCGCGACATTCAGGGAAAGCTTGTTGCCTTGTAACCACGTATCCAGTTTTCTAAGGTCACTATTAATAGCCTCATTTAGCCGAGTCAAATCGTGAGACTGGTAGCACAAACTGGTGTCATCAGCATACATGGACACGGTAGAATCTTGGACAGCTTGTGGGAGATCGTTGATGTAGATGAGGAAGAGAAGAGGGCCAAGACATGAACCTTGTGGAACACCAACTTCTATGTCCCCTATTCTTGAATCAACCCCATCAACCCTACAAAACTGTTTGCGATTGGAAAGGTAGGATTTGAACCAAGAGAGTTCGCGTTGCTGTAAACCGTAGAGCTCAAGCTTTTTGCAGAGAATGTTATGATCTACAGTGTCAAATGCCTTGTTGAGGTCAATGAACACTAGACCCACAAGCTTACCATGATCCATTCCATTGTACCAGTCGTCAGTATTTTCAAGTAAGCATGTTACTGTAGAATGAAGGCGCAAAAACCCGGATTGGCCAGATGTAAAATGCCCGTTATCATTCATGTACTGGTACAGCTGGTTTGTTACTAACTTTTCAAAGAGCCTCGAGATGACAGGCAAGACTGATATTGGTCGATAGTTAGACTTGTCAGTCTTATCTCCATCATTAAAAATAGGAGTGACTCTAGCAACTTTCCATGAGTCAGGAAAACGACTTTTTTCAATGGATGTATTAAACAAGAAAGCAAGCGAATTTTCAATAAAGGGCAGCGCAAGCTTCAGAAAGTAGCTAGAGATGTTGTCAGTCCCAAAGCTCTTTGCAGTCTTAATGGTGGCAAATGCATCCCTGATCTCCTGCACTTCAATAGTCCTGAAACGGAATGTTGCCTTGTGTTTGTTAATTTCATAGTCACCAGCAAGAAGGGGATTTGGGGCTGGATCTATTTTGTCAGCAAGATCCTTACCTACGGAGCAAAAGAAACTTTTCATTGCATTAGAAATATCTTTTTGGTGAACAGTTTTAGAACCAGATTCTCTAAGACAATCGATGTTGCTGGACTTTGATCTCTTATTAAGGAGTTCATTGATTGCTTTCCACGACTCTTTCATGTTACCTTGACAATCAGAGATCCTATTAGTATAATACTGCTTCTTTAGTTGGATGTTAAGGACATTGACTTTGTTACGGATCTGTCTGTAAGAGTCCATAAGAAATGGGTACTTTCTTTTGGCTGCAGCCTTTTTTAGCTTATCCCTGGTCTGCATTATGGTAATCATAAAAATACTAATTCAAACCAACTATTTACAAAGAAATATACATTATACAAAAAATTAGCGGCATATTTTGCAGGTGCAATTATCACCAGCCCAGTCTTTGATCCTCCTTTTGAAAGCCGAAAGTGTTGGCTCATTTTTGACACTATCATCTAGGGTATTCCAGAGTAGACTCCCTCTAAATGACAGTGATTCTTGCCCATAGCCCTGTGTCTTTATCTGTGGCAGTTTGCAAAGATTTTGTATCCTTAGATTATAACTTACATGTTTCTTTTCATGAAATTCCCATATAAGCGATGGGTTAAGATGATTCATGGACTTGTAGATTTCTGTCATTAATCTCTGCAAGTTTCTAACATGTATACAAAAACTGCCACTTCGAGTGAGCAATGTTTCAAAGGGACATTCGTATTCTTTATAGAGGATCCGAAGAGCACGTTTGTGTGTGCGATCAATCTCTTTGTATGCACCTTTGTTGCAGAATAGCCAGATCAAAGGGCAATAATTGAAGTTCGACAAGATAACCGCGTTGCAAATTGTTAATGCCTGTTCTCTAGAAGTATACATAGTAAGCCTAGAAAAGGCACTTATTTTTTTTGTTGACTTTTGAGCATAACGTTTTGACATGATTACTAAACTTTAATTTGTTGTCAATTTCAATCCCTAGCAATTTAACATGATCTGTTTCAGATAATTTGTTCTCATTGGTGTTAAGTCGTAGTCCTCTCTGCCCTTTCAAGCCAAGGAACATCAGCTGGAATTTTTTTGGGTTTGCAACCATTCCATTGTTTGTAAACCATTCGAGCAATCTGCTGAGATCACTTTCCAAATTGGTAACAATCTCATGCAGGTCTAGCCCACATGAGTATATGGTGTTATCATCTGCAAAATTACAGATCTCAGAGTCTAATCTCATTAGACATAGATCATTGATGAATATGTTAAAGAGCAAAGGACCTAGGACAGATCCCTGTGGTACTCCAATCTTTATTCTTTTTGCGGTACTTCTATGTGAACCAATCTTTACCCTTTGGAGGCGGCCATCCAGATAGCTGTACATAAGGCAAAGGCTATTTAAATCGAATCCATATGCCTCCAGTTTTGCAATAAGGAGGTCATGAGGCAGACAGTCGTAGGCCATGGATAAATCCATTAGAATTGTTCCTACTATACCTGATGCATCAAGACATTTCCTTCATTTTTCTCTATCAACCTTATCAAAGCATGTTGCGTACTATACCCCTCTCTGAAACCACACAAAATTTCGGAGAGTTTGTCTTGAAAGTATGGGCATATTTGGTCTTTTAGAATTCTTTCAAATACTTTAGAGGCTGCAGGTAAGACACTTATTGGCCTAAAGTTTCCCTTATAATTTGGATCATCATTTTTGAACAGAGGGCTGAGATCAGCTTCCTTTAGTTCGTTTGGAAACTTGAAATCATAGATTGCAGAGTTGATGCAATCTGTTAGGTAGGGGCAAACTATTTCCCTCGTTGCTTTTAACATACCAGTTGGAATATTGCCACTGCTGGATTTATTCTTGTCAAGCAAGTCTATCTGCTTCATGACCTGATTTGGGCTTACATGAGGGAATCTAAAGGTGTTACCGTTTGATATTACGTGTTCATTAATCACCTTTACAGAGGGGTGATCTTTATACTTATTTATCGCTCTCAAAACCATTTGTTCCACAGACATTTGTTCTTGCACCTCCTTAAAAAGGGGGTCAATATCAAGACTATCCGTAATATTACAAAAATATTCATTACAGCATTCAGCAACTTCCACATCATTTGAGAGGATTCTACCTATTGTCCTGCTTATTGTTATCGAATTTGCTTTTTTGCGTCATCGATATCTCCCACTTCCCGTGCCCCCTCCAGCCCGCTCTTGCGCTCCTCACATCACCCTGAACATCTACCTTTGCAGAATGTGTGTGAGAAGTTGGGGGCAGCCGCAGGGGCTCGGGTCAAAGCTGCCAAAGTTTTTGGCAGCCTCTCTTGATTGCGACATCAACGGTCGTCAACGGACAAATCAACGGAGCATTTCCTATTCCTCGAAATCTGTCTCTGACCTGTGCAATGCCATCAACTGGGATCTTCAGAATCTTAGTTCGTGGCTTCAGGGGAATAAATTGTCTCTTAATGTGGCTAAAACTCAGAGCATGATCCTTGGTACTGTACCAAACCTCAGAAGACTAGATAGCAATGATTCAAACAGTTTTCCCCTCTTTCAAATAAGTGGCGATGAGATCGAATCCACTGGAAATATAAAATATCTTGGGGTTCAAATCGATTCGTCATTAAACTGGAAAGAGCAAATCAACGTTGCTATCGGTAAGATTTCAAGAGGAATTGGAATGCTCAAGTATGCTAAGAGATATCTTTCACTGCAAACCATACAAAGGATGTACTTCAGCATAGTAGGTTCGCACTTTAGATACTGCTGCTCTGTCAGGGTTTGTGCTGGTGATACCGCTCTAAGAAAATTGCAAAAGCTACAAAATCGGGCAGCTCGTATCGTGACAAACAGTCCCTTTGACCATGCATCGCTGCCATTAATACCAAAACTAGGATGGTTAACAGTTAACGAGATGATTGACTTCGAGACAGCCTGCATGGTATATAAAGCCTTGCATGGGCTTGCAGCAAGGCACCGAAATGTTTTGACCGCTGTACATAGGGCACTGTGCGCCTGTTTGTTGTTTTGGAAATCGGAGAGGCCAGAATTTCGCCGGCGCCCCCATCGTGGTCGAATCTATTGTGATCCAGGCCTCATGGGACGCGGTCTGGAAAAGAGCGCATGCGGATCGTGATCACGATGAAAGCAGTAATGGCGGAAAAAATTTTGGAAGCGATCATCCAAATATAAATATGGAAAATACGACATCAAAAATCACTACAAGGAGACAGATTTTTACTCAGAATAATGAAAATACAAAAATGGAAATTGCACAAAAACTGGTCGTTGCCGCTAAACCATCATTTCAGGAGATATTCTACGGGATACAAACTCCATTTCAAGACAGGTCAGTATTCTCGGAAAATTTGCGTTGACGTTATTCTTTTCTTCTAAGTCAGGGTGTTTTCAAAAACGTAAAACCTTGCCTGTTCGGTTGCATTAAGCACAGGCTCGTGGTAGGAACAGAAAGAGTGGAGATTGGCCCTTGGTATTTTTCTTTTTTTATAGCTTATGGCCCAATATTCGTAAATTCTAGCTGAAGAAGCAACACGATCACCAGAATGAGCAGGAAAAATAAAAGTTTGAGCACCGTCAGATTTTGCTGACAGAAGCACCTGTTTTATGTACTAAAACTTAAACGAAAATTTCGCAAAATCTGGTCGTTGCCGCTAAACCAAAATATCCTTACTTTCAAGAGCACTTCTCAAACTACGTACTCGTGGTTTCCGTTCATTCCGGAAAATTTGCTAAGTTAGAGTTATTTTATTTTGTTTGTGCAGTTGTCTCAGGTACTCAAAAAATGCCTGAAAACAACATTAGGCCTAGCCAAACAGCAATGTTGTTGTTGTTTTAAGAAGTCCAACCAACTTGTTATGGTTAAACAAGAGTCTTGGTACCTCTTTTCTTCCCAGTTTCCTTGTGTTTCTTTAGGTCGCATATCAAATGAAAAGTGGGAAATTTGGCAGTGTGGGAAATTACATTTCCTTTAGCTATTGCAAGTGGCATTACAAATCCATAACAAATGGTACAGATGGTTGCATATCTGAGTTTTAGACACTATGTTGTTGTTGAAGGAAAGTGGATATTTTAGTTGCAAATTTCTTATGATTTGAAAGCCTGTTATCTATTTCTGACATAAACATGCATTGAGCTGTTTGCAACTTGTTACGTGGCTAATTTCACTTTAGATGTAGCCAAATAGTCTTATCGCTCATTGCTGAAATACAAAGTAACCTCTTCCTTTTCTATCCAGCAGGCATCACTTTTGGCATTTATCAATCATCTTTTGTCAGGCTGGATTTCTTATCTTACAATTACAATTAATCTTCATCATTTTCAAACTGGGCCATGATGCAATCAAATTCAAGCAATAGGATAACTTTAATGGCAAGATTCTGTAACTTCCAAAGATGCAGATGTGCAGAGTATGGCAATTGCACACCAGAGATTTCAATAGGGTATTCAAAGAAGACAATAGAGAACAAAGGAAATATCTCCTTGCACACCGGAGATCTCATCGAAAAGTGCCATACTCTGCAGACAGGTAAAGATGTGAAGGAATGTGGATGAGAGACCAAGAAGTTCATAGACTGTGAACTAACTAAAGTGGAGGAAACTGTGTTTGCAGACTCTGGTTTTGTGATGAGCAAATGAACTTACAAGCTTGAAATGTTATCTGGAGATTGTTGATGGAACAATGCCACCATGAAATGAGCAAATGGCTTCATTTTGATAACTGTTAAATTTTCAAGAGACAGATTTCTTGTTGATGGGGTTTGCAGGTATAATATTATACTTTTGTTAGATTTTAGATAATGACCCTAAGGGCAATGAACACACATCTCCTTCATACCTTAAGAAACTTTGAGTATGGAAAAGGCACCCCCCACTTGCTAATTTAAAAATAGCCTGGAAATTCTTGCCCTTTTTTTATTAATTTTGAGCTTTCTGAAACATATAAAACATGCAAAATCATTTTCCTAAAATGTGTTTCAAACTGCAGTTTCGTTCCAGAATTAATGTTTGCTTGGATGGTATTTGGGTTTTTTTTTGCAATGAAATCATCTTGGGTATCTCACCTAACCACAGGGAAGCTACTATACACACATTCTCTTTATGAGAAATTAAGAATTTGGGCCAGTTCCGAAAGTTTCTGGCAAATTATCAGATGTTTAATACTCAGAGTTTCTTACAAATTTCTTAAAGGTTCCAAAACAACCTTCATGTTCACGAACTGTGCCCTTGTGAACTTTTCAAATCAATGTTGCAGTATTTGGAAACTTTCCAGTGTTTAGACATCACTCAAGAACATTCCAAGTAATATGATAGAGGAAACAAGTGACATAAAGTAAAAAATGTCAAAGATTTCCTTTGTTAGAAATAGATAGTTCCACAAGTGATATTTTTCCAGTACTAGAGTTTTTTAATTTTTTGGTGATCTGAGAATTGAGTTTCTTATAAGCAGTTTCTTATCAAAAAAAATATGTGTGTGCCTCATTCATTCTTGGCCTCCCATTCAAGGTTTTCCGCCCACCCTGTTTATTTTCTGTGTATCCCTGTAGACCTGCCTTTTCTGAACTGAGAGTAGCATTGGAGCACATGATTGAGGAGCAAATCAAATTGGTAGCATCTGCATCTATTTTATGGAATGGAAAATAAGAAATTGATCCAAGTTTCATAACTGTGTATTGAACATATTCTGCTCTGATTTATCTTATAATGCAATTTGAGTTTGATTTGTGTTTTTCTGTGTGTAGGCCTACCAAGGAGAGACTGAAAATTATGAGGAACCAAGAATTTGTACCCACTCTGAATGATTTTTTGCAATAATTTTTGCCAATTCAGCTAAGCCCAGTCATGTTTCTGGGCCCAAAACCCACCCATATGGGTGATACATACCCATACTGTCAACATATGTAACCCCAAGAAGAGTCTCATAAGGAGCAGATTGTTGGCATGTCAGAAATCAGAAGCATCAGTGCTCAAATAAAAAATTGAGAAAGATCTGGTTTTATGTTCACATGTGTAGTTATTTCCCCTTATGGATTTATCCAAATAGTTTACTATCTTCTTGTTTACTTCGAATCATGTGTTTTGCAAATCAGCAATTTTCTTCCACTTTATGAGTTTCTATTGTTGATCATATTCGTTTCCTTTCCACACACAGTATAATTCATATCACAAAAAGATTAGGAAGCAAGACAGCTATCAATTGATTATCAAATAATAGTTCGCCGTTCGTGATGGTTTCCGAAGAAAAGCGATGGCATATTTGTGTTTCTTCTTGTCACGTCTTCCTTTCTCGTCTTCTTATTTGTGTCTTCTTGTCTATTTGTGTTTCTTCTTGTCTTCTTGTCTTCTTGTCTTCTTGAAATTAATCAGCTACAAAAACTTCAAAGCGTGCTGCTAGGATAATAACGAACATCAGCTTCGATGCCCCAAGCAGACCTCTTATCGAAAAGCTGGGATGGAAGACCGTTGACCAACTGATTTCCAGTGAATCTAAGACAATGGTCTTCAAGTCCCTGAATGAGCTGGCTCCACAATATTTGTGTGACCTGTTCACCCGAAAATCGCTCTACTCATCATATAGTCTTCGTAATACGGGAACCGACTTGAGGTTACCGATGAAAAGGTCAACAAACGGCCAGAAATGTTTCTCTTATAGAGGTGCTAAGCTATAGAATAGCCTTTCAGCCGAGTCAAAGCAGGCAACCTCTCTGTATAGTTTCAAAAAAACTATTTAGAAACAGATGTTTCCTTTCACTCTTATTGTAAATTTTGAACATTATTGTATATAAGTTTTAGATATTGTAAATAAGGTTTTATAGTTTAATTTAATCAATAGCTTTTTCCCTTTTATGTTATATATTGTAATTAATGTTTTTATCGGAGGGCCCCTTGAAAATCAACTAGTTGAAGGGCAACCCTCCTTAAAAGAATTAAATGTGAAATATATGAAAATATGAAATATACGAAATGTCAACAAATCCGCTGTATTTTCACCTTTCCCGCCTTTCCAGCATCACGTGAACAAGTAGCCTCATATCCAACCGATGATTATGCAACAATGCGCGCGCATAAAAAACATTTCTGTCCCTTGCTTGGGCTTGCACCTCCCTATATGAAGTCGATGTTTCAAAAATTGTCCGAGTCTTGCAATCGGACTTTACGTAATACCAGCACTGACCTCAGGATTCCTTTGTGTAAAACCCTCAAATGGGCAGCGAAGCTTTTCGTATCGAGGAGTTACTGTTTGGAATCAATTAAGCCTTGAAATAAAAACTGCTCCTTCGCTAGCTGCTTTTAAGACGAAATTAAAATCTTTTTTGAAAGATCAAAGAAGTTGATGATCGAAATCAACATCAGCCACATATTTTGACTCCAGAGTCACCTTTCTTTTTATCCTTTTCTTTTTCTTATATATTGGATTTTAATGCCGATAATCATTCATGTAATTAAGTAAGTTAGGGTTTTAAAGCAGGGCAAATTGTAAAACAGTAGATATCCATAGTTACTGAATGTATTTACACTGTGAAAATAAATGAAAATGAAATGAAATGAAATGAAATGACAAATCTGCTTTGTCTAACCAGCAAACAATGCTGGAAACATCGACGTCACGAATAAAACGTCATCTTCACAGGGGCTCATGTCCTCCGTCGTCGTCGTATGGGGCACGCAATCCCAGCCAACAATAGTACTACTTACTGGGGGCAGTCATGTGTTTGGATCCCCCCTTATCACGTGGCAAATTCTCCATCGCAGTAGACTAAGTCGGCGGAAAATGATGGTGCAAAGGTTGGTTACCACCAACCCACTGGTGTCCTATGAAGGGTAACCAACCTCAACACTAGATGTATTGTGATTAAGGTGATATGCAAGTGGGGGCAATCAAGTGCCTGCCCCCATGTCACGTGACTTACTTGGCAAGTTGCCAAAATTGGTCATGTGACTTGGCACTTTGCCAAGTTATGTGACGTCACTTGACACGGTGCCAACTTCCCTAATTGCATTCCTCTCAACAAGCCGACTCCATTTCTTTAACAATTTCCGTGAATGCTCCTGCGCACGGCAAATATACCCTCTGCAATATGCTTCTTTCACCTCCTCTTCAACGAAGGATGCTGAACTCCGTGCTGACAGAACTTTATAATATCATTTCCAATGCCTTGCGTTCCTCCCATATAGCACTCTCACGAGAGTGCAGTCAGAATTTACGAGAGACCCGGCCCGTAACCCTTGCAGGAGGCAAGATCATACGCTGAATTTGTTTGTTTGCGATTTGCCTGAGAAGATGGCTAATCCTCTCTATAAGTCAACGGTAAATTTATTTGTCTCATTCGCTATAAAAATTTGGCGCTTGCTTCTTGCTGCTGGTCTTCTTTTCCTTACTGATTATTACAGAATTTCATTTCCACACGAAGAACCTGTTAATGTTAATTAGTTGGGACTCCCTGTATGTTGTTGTTATTGTTTGTATTTGTGGTTTTGGATGTTGTGTGTGTGTGTGTAGAAGTAATGGCTACCAGTAAGGTGTGGTTGCATAATTAACAATGGTAGTAGAGGGTTGACAAAGGGAATTGAATATGGCAACAAGAAACACACCACCACCAGTGTTCTCAAAGGATATTTCATGGCTTGACTACAAGAATGAATTGAAAATATGGCAGGCTTTGACAGACCTGCCTGCAAAGAAGCAAGGCCCAAGTTTGTATCTGTCCTTGACAGGGAAGGCAAGAGAAGCTGCATTAGAGCTGGATATTGCTGTTATTAGCAAGGATGATGGTTTGGAGAAAATTTTGGAGCGTCTGGATAAATTGTATTTGCAGGACACAAACCAATCTGCTTATCTCGCATATCAAGAATTTGAGAATTTTAAACGCCCTTTAGAGATGCGCATGAGAGAATATTTAAACAACTTTGAGAAGCTATATACAAAAATAAAGGCACATGGTATGGAGTTACCAGATGGAGTACTGGCCTACAGGGTGTTAAACTCGGCTAATCTTAGTGAGGAAGAAATGAAGCTATGCAGGGCAACACTCACCACCCTTCAGTATGATAAAATGGTTGAACAGTTGTTGAAAATCTTTGGAGATACAGGTTCGCCAAGCTTTGGTAAATCAGATGTGAAGGAAGAATCTGTATTCGTTGCATCAAATGAAGAAGGAGAAGCATATTATTCCAGCTGATGGAGAGGAGGCAGAGATTTTGGACGCTTTGAAAGAGGGGGGAGATCAAAAAGGAGAGGAAGAAACCAATTTGAATTCAAAACAAGCAAGGAATCTTCAGTTCGGAAATTAAATCCACCAGATTCCAGTGGGAAGCCATCAAGGTGCAATATTTGTGAAAGCAAATTTCATTGGGCAAGAAACTGTCCGGATGCATATGTAAAACAAAAACAAGAGTCAGAAATAAGTCTTTTTCAATCATCAGATGACAAGATTGTTCAAATGAAGGTATTTGTTGGAGAAACATTTAACTGTGCAGTGTTGGATAGTGGCTGTACACAAACTGTGTGTGGCAATAACTGGCTGAAGTGTTTCAAGGAGAGCATGCAAGACGAAATCATGATAGAAGAAAAGCCTTCCCATGCTACATTCAAATTTGGGAATGGTGATGCAGTTAGTTCCAGCAGAAAGGTTGTCTTGCCTGTGACTATAGGTAGCAAGAACGTAAAGCTAGAAACAGATGTGGTTGATACTGAGATTCCTCTCTTAATGTCAAAGGCTGCTATGAAGAAAGCCAACACAGTTCTTGATTTTGATCAAGACAGGGTTATAATGTTTGGGGAAGAACAAACTCTTCTGAAAACGTCATCAGGTCATTATGCAATACCTATCACAAAGTCCAGGCAAATTATTGAACAAGGAGAAATTGATAATGAATTTTGTTTGTTTACTAAAAATATCACCACAAAAGATGACAGAGAGAAGATTGCTTGGAAATTACATAAGCAATTTTGCCATTGCAGTGCAGATAAGCTAAAACGTCTGATCAAAGCTTCAGAAATATGGAAAGAAGATGTAGAGCTCCTTAATGCAGTTGATAAAGTTACAGAGAACTGTCAAATTTGCAAGATCTACAAACGAGCACCACCAAGACCCGTGGTTGGGCTTCCATTAGCCTCAGATTTTAATCACACAGTTGCAATGGATTTGATAACTTACAAGCAAGGAACATGGATTCTTCATCTCATTGATGTCTTTTCAAGGTTTTCAGTTGCTTGTGTAAGGCATTCCAAGAAACAAGATGCCATTGTTGATGCAGTATTGAAAACTTGGATCAGCTACTTTGGACAACCACAGAGATTCCTGGCAGATAATGGTGGAGAATTTGCCAATGAAGAGTATAAGAGCATGTGTGAAATGTTCAACATTGAAATGGCAAAGACTGCAGCTGAGAGTCCATGGTCAAATGGGTTGTGTGAGCGGCATAATGATGCAAAAGTCAATGATATTTTGTTGGCAAATAAGGTTTTAAAGAAAGTAAAGAGGGAAAACATTTGTTTGAAATTCAAGAGGCTTACTGGGCCAATGAGGCTGATAGCATATTCTGATGCATCATATGCAAATTTGAAAGATGGATCTTCACAAGGAGGAATTATAATATGTCTAGCAGATGAAAACGGGAATGTGTCACCATTGTATTGGTCCTCTCGAAAGTTAAGACGAGTTTGTAGAAGCACATTAGCAGCCGAGACTTCTGCTGTGCTAGATGCAACAGATTTGTGCATTTGGCTCACACATATTATCAATGAAATTGATGATCAAAGTTTGCTCACAACATTGGTACGAACAGACAATAAATCATTAAGTGAAGTTGTGTATTCTACTAAAGCAGTGGAAGAAAAGAGGCTCCGTGTTGAAATAGCTGCATTACGAGAAAGTGTTGAGAGAAAGGAGATCAAAGTTTTTTTTTTTTTTTTTTTTCTATATTCATCTAAAATTTTACAAAATATTTTACATCTACATCCTACTATACTTTCTAATTACTATACAAACTATACAAACACTACAGGGACAGGACCACAAGGAGCAAAGGACAATGACTACCCTGTGGCCATTAACATAAAGACACGCAAATAATAACTAAATAAATACCGACAAAACGCTAAATATACGATTAATTACTCGAATCCGTTTCACATTGGATGTCAGGCCAGCATAGGAGAATGTGCTGAACAACAGGAACCCCGAAAGAGAGAACAACAGCAATAGCAATTGCTATCGCCACTGATCCTCCTCCAGGCCCCCACCCCTCAACACACCGCGCAAATACTTTTGGTTAGCATGGATAAGTTCCCATATTTTGCTTCATGTGCCTAACATCAAATGTGAAACGGACTTACAAAAGAAACGGGAAAAATGTACCTAGTGGCTGTGTGGCGTAAAAAGAAAGTTTGAATAAGTTATCCAAGCCGACCTGTTTTGTGGATGAAATCTAAAGTATGTTCGAGTATATTTCTGTTTACGTCATTAGAAAGTTCTTCATTACCATACAATAAGTATTGAACAAGAACGTTGTTTGGAAGGGTGTCGATTTGGACAAAAGGTCGTAACAATTCCGAAACTCCAGCGAGAAGATCTTGCCGTTGAATGTCAAATGATGGGCAAAGCAACAAAAAATGCTCCGTATCCTCAATGCCATCATTCGTTGGGCACATTGGGTTCACTGTATCCC
Source organism: Aurelia sp. 4 Dawson et al 2005 (assembly GCA_964019985.1). NCBI lineage: Eukaryota > Metazoa > Cnidaria > Scyphozoa > Semaeostomeae > Ulmaridae > Aurelia > Aurelia sp. 4 Dawson et al 2005. The sequence continues at coordinate 13,562,955 of OZ026494.1, read as the reverse complement.
TAAAATTGTGCTTGAATTTATGAAAATTCAATTTACTAAGACCAACTCTTATTTGTAAAAGATAACTCAAGCCTATTGGATCATGAATACCAAAGACAGACTTTGCACTGGGGCGAATTTTTGACAGAAGCTTTGTTTTAAAAACAGCAACAGAACGTGCAAGTCTGATTTCTGGATCAAGTTTATTCCATTCAGAAATGCAGTTAGGATAGAAGCTTGATAGAAATTTCTCTGTTCTTGCCCTTATCTGCCCAACAACATCCTGATTGCGAAGAGAGTAATTTGGCTGTTGAAATGGTGGGATTGGCTCCTTTGTATACAATGGGGTGAGGTTATTTATAATCTTATAGAACAAAGTAAGGCGTCTACTCCATCTACGAGAACTTAGTGTTTCCCAGCCAAGCTCTGCATACAGTTTTTCTCGTGATGTTCCCCTCCATGTTCCTGTTACAGCAAGAGCAGCAGAATATTGAACAGATTCTAATTTTTCCATTAAGTTTGGTAAAATTATGTCTTGACTGAAGTCATCCTCTTTAGCTGGAATGTGATAGATGATATCCCCGTAGTCCAGGTGGGGTCGTACATAAAGTTTGTATAATTCATTTAGGGTATGCCTGGGCAAATATATGGAGAGATACTTTAGCAAACCAATGCCCTTCCTAGTTTTAGAGATAGCAGCTTTGATATGAGGTAAGAAAGAAAGTTTCGAGTCCAAAATAATACCTAAGTGTTTATGTTCATTTACTTTTTTTACCGGTATATTGTTAAAAAGGAGCACTGGATGATCTATTTCACTTCTTTTCCTTGAAAATAATACTTCAACAGCTTGCTTTTGCGGATCGGGATTGAACGACATCCTCCATTTATGGGCCCATTGACTCACCAGTTGTAGGTCATGGTTCATGTGTTGTGCAGCTTCATTGACCTCCCGGGCGACCGTAAAAAGGGACGTATCATCAGCAAAAAGTTTTACATTACATTTCAGGTCTGAAGTGAGATCATTTATATACACAAGAAAGAACAATGGTCCTAAGATGGAACCCTGGGGCACTCCTGCTAAAATATCTCCCCAATTAGAGCACTGTCCGTTCAGAACGGTTCTCTGTTTCCGATCCTTAAGAAAACTTTTTATAAGAGAAAGAAATTGTCCTGAGACGCCACATCGTTTCAGCTTATGAATGAGACCATCGTGCCATACCCTATCAAATGCTTTCGAAATGTCAAGATACACAGATCGAACGTCAAGGGGGGGATTACAGTCAAATGCCTGGAAAATCGTATGCGTTATGGAGATCAACTGGTTGATTGTTGAGTCACCAGGACGAAAACCTGACTGATTAGGGTTGAGTAAATCACATGAAACAAGATGTGAGTATAAGGAATCGTACATAAGTCTTTCAAGCATCTTCCCAAAAATTGGTAAGAGAGAAATTGGACGGTAGTTACTCTTTAAATTTTTTTCGTTTTTCTTGTGAACCGGGACTACGTTTGCACACTTCCATATTTCAGGAAATACACCATGCTTCAAACAGTTCGTGAAAATTATTTTAAGAGGAGTAACTAATGAAACATCGCTTAGTTTTATCATTCTTATAGAAATTTCATCCCAGCCATGAGCTTTGTTAGGATTAAGTGATCTTATGATTTTCAGTATCTTTTCCTCTGAGATGCAAAAGTCCTCAATCAGGGTAGATTTTTCTGGGGGATCTTGTGGAATCTCACTGCCAGTGTCGATGGTCGTGCATTGGAGTATAAAATAGTCATTAAAAAGCTGTGCCTTTTCAGTAAAATCCGTTATGAATAATCCGTTTTCTAAAAGGGGTGGTATTATAGGGATCTTCGCCTTATTTAGAACAGTATTGATTAAAGTCCAATAGGTTTTCCTAGATGTCCCTGGATTTGCTAGAGTCTGCCCAGTCTTTCGGAGGTAATTTTGCTTTGCATCCTCAATCATTTTTGTACCTTCAACTACCATGTTTAGTATTCCTTCGAGCTTGTCTTCTGGCTGACCGTTTTTCACAAATGTTCTGTAAGCATGATTCTTTTTCCTTAAAAATCTTTTGACATCTTTTGTTATCCAGGGCAATTTGCGGGGCTGAATAGTTTTTACTTGGTTTGGAATAAAATTCGAGTATATATTCAGCAGCACTTCGTTAAGCAATTTGACCTGCTCATTAGGGCATTTAATTTTGTTGAGATGCTCATGCCAGTTAAACATTTCAATACTTTTCATGATGGCAACAAAATCAGCCTTATCATAATACCAAATCCTGCGGGTATAAGGAGGTCGTGCTATGTTCGAAACAGATAATTTCCCATAAACAATTTGATGGTGACAATGCTCGTGTAGAGACGGATGGACACCAGATTCTATAACGAGGTTAGGCTGATCAGTTAGAATTAAATCAATGCATGATTTAGAATCTCCCATTAAGTGTGTTGGTTCTGAAATCAGCTGGTGAAGACCAAGGTCGGATGTTACTGGTTCAAATAGCTGTCCCTCTTTATTTTCAATATCATTTTCCCACCATTGAGTTGAGCGGCAGTTGAAATCTCCGGTGATGATAACGCAAAAAGGATTTTCAGCATGCAATTTTGACAGCAAACGTTCAAACTTTATTGTGAAATTATCAAATTCATTCTGATTTTGGCTTGGACTTCTATAAATTACGACAAAGAAATACTTTTTCTTGTTTAATTGGATCTCACAAACAACGCATTCTGGGAGAGTAACCAGGTCAGGGCGGTTTTTTGAAGGGAGAGCATCTTTTACGTAGAGTCCAACACCTCCTCTTTTCACATCTTGCGGATGATTTTCTTTGTAGAAAGTATAGCCGTCAAGTGCAAGCCTATCTTCATCAACAGTGCTGTCAATATGAGTTTCTACAATACCAATTAAATCATAGTTACACACCGAGTTGTATGCCTCAATAAGGGAGATTCTTAAAAAGTCATGTGCAGCAATACTATTCAAATTCCAACAGCAAAAGTCAAGTGTTTCAGGACCAGGATTTGTTTCAACATCCCCACATAGCAGGATGGTTGCAAAAACCAACCATTGTGTATGAAGTGTGTAGCAAGTCATGCACGCGATATAAAAATAGGCATACTGGAAAAGACATTGCTTGACAACAAAACGCTTATATCGAAGGAGACCAATGGCAACGAGCGGGATTCGTTTGAGAAGTTCAACAGTCGTGTAAATTACCCTTTTGGCAAACCGATGTGCGCGAGCAAACAGAGGCAAGAAAGAGGACTGTGTTGCCACAGAGTGCACTGCAAGAAACTGTGTTATTAGTACACAGGGAAGAATGAGGATTGAGATTGCAATAAAACAATAACAAAACCAGTAAAGCTTAGAGACTTGAAAAAGAACAGAAAACGGCGAAAATGTTTTGCTCAAGGGACAGGATATTTGAATGGATACACGGAAACACCCTATTGTTGCTCGCCAGAGATTTACTTCAACCGGCATCGTCACAAAGAAATCTTCTCGCTGCTTTTCCTAATTGGCAATAAGCCACGATGTAGCCACCACTAACCAATAACAAAAGATATAAGAAACATATAAACTCACAGCCTACGAACAATACATTTGTTTCCATGAATACAAACAAAAAAGAATAATGTGATAAACAGATAAACGAAAAGACAAGTCCTGGGAGAATACCAACAACAACGCAATAAGTGTAAACCGTGTTGTGTTAGTGAATAAAGTTGCAGGGGAAATCTAAGAAAACATTTTTTGAACGACCAAAGAATTGCTATTTTATTCCTTCTCTTCTCTGAAAGTTGGGAGCTCGCTAAGGTAAGAAAAATTCATTTTCTTCGTCCTAGGGGAGCAAAATTTTGAGAAAATAACACCTGCAATAACAAACATATGCAATAAACAATTGACTCGGGGGAGACTCAACATGGTTCAATAAGGTGCAACAAAAGGGTCCAAGGGTCAAAGTCTAAATCTATCCAAATCTAGTCAAAATCTATCTGCTCCTATGTATGGAAAAACCAATGCACCCTTTCAATACAAAAGGCGCAAAAGCCGAAGCCCCCCACCACTCAAGACCCGCATCCCCGAGGCGGCAACCCCGCTCCGCGCACAAAGTCCAGCAAAAGGCCAAATCCCCACATCCACCCCCATCCCAAAACCATAGCGACTCAAAGAGCTCAAAGCCACGAGGGCCCCAACCGCGAAACCAAAGTCCGGACAAATTATTGTCCAAACCTTGATTCCACGGCCAAAGCCCCCACGAATCCAAACCCCCCAAATCCCCACAATCCCGAAAAGAAGACCGATATGAATGCAAAAACCCGGCCCTCCACCAAACCCCGCACGCAGAACAAGACCCCAGCCCCAAAAACGCAAGATCCCAAATAACAGAAGACCCCAGCCCCGCACCCCCATCCCGAAAGGGTGGATAAACAGTTATGGATTACAATTAGGGATTTTCCAATTCTGTCCGACATTGAAAACTGCAGGCCTGCCATGAGAACACATTTTAAGTAAAATAAAATTTCTATTCCAAGGGGTATTGCAAATAGTAAACACTAGCACGACGAAAGTTTTTCCATTCATCAAGCTAGCTAATAGATTTCAATGTCGGACAGCCTTGAACCCTTGGGCCCTATCTCAGGCTAAATAACTATAAACTCAACATTAACGGATGAAAATTGACAAAAAAAACAGTGTTCTCTTTACACATACTTAAGAAGCTCCATCAAATCAGTTTCTGTTTCAAACGCATGGAACCCATCATCGAGCTTAACATGCAGTCTGCAGTTAACATCAGCCATTGCGTAACAGTTTCCAACGCCATCCAACATATTGTTTGCCTGCTCTAAGAGTTTGATTCTTCTTCTCGTCAAATCCATGCTGATTCTGACTTTCCGGGTTTTTTTCCTAGCTCTGAAAACCATCGTTCTTTGGCGCCATGTCGTAAATCTCACAATTATCGACTGAGACTTCTTACCACTTGTGTCATCCTGGTGGATTTTCCCAATTCTGTGGGCTCTATCAAAAGCCGTTTCAGGAATATTTACCTCCAAATCTTTCTTGATAATTGATTTAACTTTTTCCAAGCAGTCCTCTGCCGTCTCATCATCTTCACATTCGACGCCATTTATACGCAAGCACAGTCGCCTCTGATATTGTTCCATATCATCACATTTCCTCTCCAGTTCATCAATTTTACTATCATGTTCAAAACAGTCCTCTGAGAGGTGTTTTACTTCACGCTTGTTTTTCTCTATTTGATTCACATAACTTTCCAACAGAACAATTCTCGCTTCGAGCTTATCAATTGTTTGTGCTTGCTCCAGTATTGTATCCCGAAGGCTTGCGATGCATTCCTTGGTTGCCAAATCTTCCTTCAATACTGCAAGCTTTGCGTCAAGAACTTTTTCTATTTGTATGAGCAACAGATCAGACCCACTTTCACTTTGCGACACATCTTCACTTTGCGATTCGTCATCAACATCATCGACATTTGTTAGGCCAGTATCCTCCACGTGTTGCTCCGCACGCCGCTTTGTTTTTGCTCTCGTCTGGGAGGCCATAATTGAGCATCCAGTTTTAAATGTAAGCAAAACAGTGTATCATAGTCCCATTTATAAATATCGCTTTGTAGTACTTCTCATTATACTAACGTTTCATAGTTTCCCACTGCAAAAATAAAGCAGTTTCACGAGCAGACGAAAATGCGACCGTCCGCCATGACTCCACGTGAAAAAAAAAAAAAAAAAAAAAAAAAAAACTTTGACTTAAAAAGATCAAAGTTGAATGGATTAGGACCAGGGATCAACTAGCGGATGTATTCACAAAGCAAGGAGCTGATAATAGACTGCTATTGGATGTTCTACGAAATGGATTGATTGGAGACTGACGACTGACTGTATTATGCTATGTATACAGTTGTTCAAGTTTTAGAATTAACTCCAAATTAATTATTAACTGCTATTATCTGACTATGCATTAAAAATATATACATGTTAACTTTAGCTTTTTGGACTTTGTAGTTAATGGACATTTCAGTTATTTTAATTCAATTATTGCATATGCATCAGTAAGAATATTTTGTTAGATGGACGATTCAAACTTAATAGCATTCACTTAACTAGTTTTTATTTGAACAATGGCATATTAAAAAAAATGTTTTACGAAAGAGACAGAAAGAAGATTGTTAATGTTAATTAGTTGGGACTCCCTGTATGTTGTTGTTATTGTTTGTATTTGTGGTTGTGGATGTTGTGTGTGTGTGTGTAGAAGTAATGGCTACCAGTAAGGTGTGGTTGCATAATTAACAGAACCAACTCCTATACAATATTGCGAGAAAGACAGCAAGAACAATGAAAACAGTTCATGTATCTAAGCTAACCCGGGAAAGTAAGGCAACTACATTGACAAAGGCAACTAGGGCAGCAAAAGCTACTGGAGCAAGCAAAGCAACGAAGAACAATGTACCTAAGACAACCACAATCTATATTACTAACGGGTGAGAGGTCGGTTAAGATTGTTCTATTGTCCCCGAATTTCTTCGCGTGCGTCGTCGGCATCTCCAGCTTCCCCTGCCCCCTCCGGCCCTCTCTTCAGCTCGAAAAATCACACCGAAAATCTAGGTCCATTATTTCGTAACATTTGACTGCGACATTGTTTAAAAGCAAAGAAGCCAGATCAACTCTTTGAGTCTAAATTTTCGAGCAGTTCTGAAAGTGATGATAATGGACTTTTATGACTGATCAATCTTGGACTGATAGATGACCATTCTGCACATATCAGCCAGCTATGAGCCCAATGTTCAAATACGAGTGAAATCGATACCTTGATATCACTTCTGTAGCCATCCATAATAATGCGACTGAATCTTTAGAGGCCCACTCACCCAGCCGCCGTAAGGATAATGTTTGTCCCAGTCCTGCTAGTGGGGGGCAAGCCCTTGGTCACCGAAAAGGAATGGTTATTGGCTCTATTAACGTAAATAGCTTGCTGCTTCATATGGATGAAGTCAGATAGCTTATTAAAGATAAAGGGTTTCATATACTTGCAATCAATGAGACAAAATTAGACAGCACAATTGCGGATAACCTTCTCGGTGTCGATGGGTATGCCCTACATAGGCAGGATAGGGATAGACATGGGGGTGGGGTCGCTGTGTATGTCCGTGACTCTTTAAAACACCATAGTAGGAGAGATATCCCTGAGGGAGGTTTGGAATTTATTGGTATAGAAGTTGAACCTACCAAAGCTCAGCCGTTTATAGTAGCGACCTGGTATAGACCTCCTTCTGATCCGATTGAATCTTTTGCTAAACTGGAGGGAAATCTTGAATTCTTTGATCGCGAAAATAAGGAATAGACCTTTTAGCTATTCTCAAAAAGGGCCTGGATCGAGCGTTATTTTCATACAAATTTATACAAAATTGCCGCGGAGCCGCGCGCTCTTCCTCTATGCTTTGATTATCGGCCGCGAGCGGGAGGATGCTTTGCAGTGGGGGCAGAGATTTTGATGTTTTCCGTGTGTTTTCCTAACTTTTAATGCAGCGTTTCCAACAAAAAGTGGTAAGATACCCTTTCCAAATGTTTTACCCATAGAAATAGAAGGGCTAGAATGCGTGGTTGGTCACGTGGTGCGGCGCCACTATGGGGAATCAAAATGGTAGCCTCTGGTTGGCAAAAGACGCGGGAAAGTCTTCGTAGATACTGAGCCGATAAGTAAACAGTTTCGTCGTTTGTTTATATTTTACACGTTCGGAGCGAAGGAAGATGGTGATATCTTGTGCAGCCTATGGTTGTGAAAACAGGTGGAGGTTGAAAAAGGACCTCGGTCCAGGAGAAAAGAACATTGTGTTTCACAGGTAAGGTTTGTGCTGTGCCGGTGTAGTATGCAAAAGTGTCCCCTATGCGGAAGTGTACCTACCTGAAACGTAATGCGTCTCGTGACTCTGTTTTATGTGACCTCAACGCTATTAACAAAAATCCTCATTTCTCCCTTCAAAACGACTCACTCACCTCGGTTTTATAATTGACACCGAAAATTATACTGTGAGTTTGCCTCAAGAAAAAATCGTGAAAATCGAGAAAGAGTGTAAACATTTGTTGCGAAAGTGTATGGTTTCTATCCGTGAATTTGCGAAAGTTATTGGCATACTTGTCTCTTCATGTCTAGGTGTTAGATTTGGTCAACTTCACACTCGTTACCTGGAGATTTATAAAACTCAACAATTAAGACGCTTGCAAAGCTATGATGCTAATGTTTATCTTTCCAAAAACGTTCGCTCAGAGTTGCACTGGTGGGTGACCATGGTAAAACAACAAAATGGGCGCATTATTACTAATATACTCGGCTTAAACGAGTGGCAATTCGAAATCTTTACCGATGCGAGAGGCCTTGGCCTAGGCATGTCATCGTTCTTTGGTCGTTGTTTTTATATCTATTTCAATTTTGGTTCAGTATTGCAAAATAGTCCCATGAGACAAAAACTTTTTGAAATCCTTACTAGTTTGCCTTTTCCCTAGGTTTCCCCATGATAACGAGGACTTGTTAAAAAAGTGGATCCAAGCTTTGCGTAGGAAGGCCTGGCATCCTTCTAAGAATGAACGAATATGCGAGCAACACTTTCTCCCGGGTGACTATAGATACCCTCCAACCCTTCCATATTCCCAGACCTTGGGAAGGCGTTATTTGAAAGAAGATGCAGTGACGTCGGTTTTCAATTTTCCTAAACACTTAGTCAAAAAAAGTGTTGAAAGACGGGCACCACTCAAGAGACCTCAACCCTCCCTTCTAGAACCAACAGAAGCTGCAGCCTCATCAAGTAAGCCAGCGAAAGCTGCTAAAGTTCACGAGACGGATCATACTTATGCTTGCAATGTCTCTCCTAGAAAATTGAAAGCTAGGTATGAAACGAAACTGAAGCAAAAAACTAATAAGATAAAAAACTTGAGGAAAAAAAATTTAAGGAAAGAAAAATTGATCTAAAACTATACTCCACTGTGACATCCTTAATTTGTAGCACCGATTCTTGGTATGAAAACATCAACTGCAAAAAACTGAATCTGACGATTTTTCTGGACCTTAAGAAAGCATTCGATACGGTCGATCACACAATCATGGTTGAAAAACTGAGAGCATACGGGATCAAAGGGATCCCTGGAAACTGGTTCAAATCGTACCTTGATAATAGACAGCAATACTGTTCCCTAAACGGTAAAAAATCTAAGGTGAGAGAAATTCAATGCGGCATACCCCAAGGTTCTTGCTTAGGCCCCCTTCTCTTCATAATATATCTAAATGATTTTGAACGTAGCCTAGAATTTTCGAAGGCAAATATCTATGCTGATGATACTAATGTGACAATAGCATCAAATGACATCGAGAAATTAGTAGCGGATGCGCAAGAGGAGTTACTTAACATTTCTGAATGGCTGAGAGTAAATAAGCTTAGTCCTAACCCCTCAAAAACAGAGTACTTGATTATAGGCCACCCTCGGAAAACAAAAGATGTAAATATACCGAATGGGTTAAAGTTGAATGACTCTGAAATCAAACGAGTTTCCAAAACCAAATCGTTAGGAGTAATGGTTGATGAAAATCTGAAATGGGACGAGCAATTTAAAACTGTTAAGAACAAGATTTGTGGGGGACTTGCTTCACTGAAGAAACTGAAAAATATCCTCCCTCAGTCGAAGCTATGTAGTGTATATTACGCTATTGTTGAAAGTCACCTACGCTACGCAGATGTAATCTGGGGCAGTCTTCCAACGAGAAAACTCGAAGCTCTCCAACGATTACAAAATAGAGCCCAGTCGATAATCGAAAATGCCAGATTAAAAGACAACTGGTCCTGTGATTGGCTGAACGTCAATAATCTTATTTCCTTTGATCGGTCAGTTATGACCTATAAGATTATGAATAAACTAAGCCCTGAAAGCCTTTGGGACAAATTTGAGCAAAGATCAATGCACTCAAGCTATGTAACAAGAAACTGCCATGATCTTCAGATCCCAAGGCTAAATACAGAACATGCAAAAAAGGGCTTTAAATATTCGGCTCTAAAAATGTGGAATGACACGCCTGTTGATATACGAGAGGCCCCAACTCTCGGTTGCTTTAAAAAACAATTGAAAGCACACCTACTGGCTGATCAAAAACCTTAACTTCAAAACACGACCCCCTGGAAGAACAGCAATATTAACATTTGGAAATTTTTCGTTAGTTTTAAGATTGTATATAAGTATTATTAGATGCTGAAGGGTTTAATTTTCGTGTATAAATATTTATTCATATCATATCATATATCATATCTCTGGTTTGGTATCAAAGCTAAAGTCATTTAAGCTTTTGTCAGATGAGCTCAGCAAAACATTAGATGAAAACTTTGGCCACATGACAACTGCTCTCATCAGGAATGAATCAAAGAATATTGAAAAAACCAGTGGTTCAAGGTATTCAGATGAAATACGAGAATTTGCAACAACACTACATTTTTATAGCCCAAGGGCTTATCGTTTCATCAGGAAATCTCTTCATCTTCCTCATCCTGCCACCATCAGATCCTGGTATGTTAATATCAAGTGTGAGCCAGTTTTCCTTCAAAAGCCTTTTGACCATGTTCAAAATATGGTCAAGGATGGTCAAGCAGATTGTGTCTTGCTTTTAGATGAAATGAGCATCAAAAAGCAAGTTCAATGGGACCGCAGAAATAGCAAGTTTGCTGGTCATGTTGACTATGGTGCAATAAAGGCAGAGGAAGCTGAAACTGAAGCTACCAATGCCCTTGTTTTTATGGCAGCTGGTCTTCAAAAACCATGGTTCGTACCAGTTGCCTACTTTTTGACTAATGCCCTAAATGGGGACATTCTGAAGCAACTATTAATTGAAGCCATCAAAAAACTGTCTGAGAGAGGTGCAAATGTTCTTGCTCTGGTTTTTGATGGTGCTCCAAAAAATTTAGGAATGGCCGAAAAGTTAGGATGTGACATCAGAAACCTTGATGGATCTTTTGATCATCCATCCAAACCAAATACCAAAATATATGTGATACTTGACATTTGCCATATGCTAAAACTGGCAAGGAATGCCTTTGCACATCTGAGCACTTTTTGTACTCCTTCTGGAGACAGAATATCATGGGAATATGTTCTTGCTCTTCATCGTACACAGCAGGAAGATATTCTTCATTTAGGCAATAAATTGAAAGCTAAACATGTGCAATGGCAAAACCATAAGATGAAAGTTAGCATTGCTGCGCAAACCCTGAGTCACTCTGTCTCTGCAGCAATCACATTCTTGAGAAATTTAGAACTACCTCAGTTTAAAGACAGCAAGGCTACTAGTGATTTCATTCTTTTGATAAATGATAGCTTTGATATCCTCAATTCAAAGAGTAAATTCGGAAAGAATTACAAGAAGCCAATATCACTAGAAAATATTTTAGATGTTGAGGCATATCTAATGAATGGTATGGAAACTTTAAAATCATTGAAAGATGTATCAGGTGTTCCCTTAATAAAGGGCCCAAGGAAAATGTTTGTTATTGGATTTTGCATCTCATCTATGTCCATACTAAAAATCAGTAAAAGTTTGTTAGAAAGACCAGTTTCACCATATGAGTATGTTCTAACATACAGATTCTCTCAGGATCAAATAGAAATGTATTTCGCTAAAATCAGAAGCAGATTTGGATGGAATAATAATCCTACAGCTCTACAATTAAAATATGCAATACGAGCATTGTTATTGAAAAACAAAGTAGAGTCTCCATCAACTGCGAACTGTGTGAATGTATCTGACAAAGATGTCAGTGAGATGGCCAAGGTTGATCCAAGAGTGTCCAATCTTTTACTGTCAACAACCATTTGGCGCTCTGATGTTTTACATTATATATCTGGCTACATTGTGAAGAAGCTAATTGAAGATATAGATTGTCCAGATTGTGTTTCTGCTCTGCAGAGCAATTCTGAGCTTTCAGATTTTCGTAACTACCAAAGCCATCCTTCTTTGCTTTCATGTAAGAAGTATGGTAATTTGATTGTTCCATCTTATTCTGTGTACAAGGTAGTTGACTCTGTTGATAAGAAAGCTAGAAGAGCACTGTGCAAGTGGGCATATCTTTCCAAAGAAGCCAATGCCAAAATTCTGTCACAAGTCTTAACTGAAACAAGAAATTCAACGTTTCAATCTTTGAGTCAACACAGTAGAGAATCTCACATTCTAGATGGTGAATTAAGAGATGACCACATTTCCAAAATCATAAAGTTGATTGTCAAGAACTATCTAATTCTTTTTTTATCATCAGTTTGGAAAAGTGTTCACTGAAAGGATTTTGAGGAGAAATAAATCATCTAGACGACACAAGCTTACAAAGCAAATTTTATTCCAAAATGAATAGCTCTTATGAAGATGTACACTGAGGTAACGCTGAGTACCAGGCGGCGGTCAAGTAACCTGGCCATTGTAAAGGATGGAGGAAATGCCATCCTACATTTTCAAAGAGCTGTTTTTATTTGTACATAATTTATCTTACATTTTTGCTAATGAATTAATATTAATTCTGTTCCAAGAATAACAACTATTTTAACAAAATCATTCATAAGGCTAGTTGCAGTATCTGGGGTCACCAACAAACAATTTTTGTTGCAGTTAATGGAACTGGGCACTTACATAAGGTGTGACCCTGCCCTTCCCCCTATTATTTACTTCATATGCAGATATGTATCATTTGTCACATCACAAATCAAAAGGTGAAACTTACAATGATAAAAAGAATTAGAACTAGATGCGATACACTTCAAAAGCAAATCCAAATACAAATCAAGTACATGTAAAAACACCCTTAATTGTAGTGGCTGGGATAGCATTGAAAGGTCAAATTGTCCTTATTTCCAGAATTGCCCCTTCAGAGGTGGTTGTTTAAACAGCACATTTTTATATGAAATAAAGACTTCACAAAAACTTTATGATGAAATGTAATTAAGTTGAGCCAATCATTAGGGGTGAGAGAATAAGATGTCAGTAGTACACATTAGTCACCTACATACCCATTTTTTTACTAATTTTTACCTCTAATGAGCTAAGGTCCATCCATGCTTTGAAGTTCTTACCTCTGTGAACTCAATTAGTGTTGTTAAAAGTTTCCTCCCTCATAGCCCAACAGCATTAACTATGATGAAAATTGTTAGTTGATGACTTGCAAGATCCTGGCAAAAACTATTGGGGGTGGGGGGAATGTAGTCACCTGGGACTTCTTGTGGTTTTCTTTGGGTTTGATTCAAGTTACTGGCTGGACCTATGATTAACATGGTTTTCAAGAAATTTGTGAATTTTGTAATGGCTTCATCAGCTCTGCCTAATAACCAAACTGTGGCTTGAAGCTTTGTATTTGAGGTAAGTCAATTAACACCACAGTTAGTATGGTAGACTGGGGGTAAAATATTTCAGAGCAGGATATAGGGGGTCATTAAACTTTTCATTGATTTGCTGGTTATCAAGGTTTGTTTTATGAGCGTCAGGTATTTACAAAATCTACCTACATCAATTTTATAGCAAACGGCAAGAGGCATTTCCCCTCTTTCACCCTTTTCGGCGTGAAGCCTTTACCCATTTTACTGCCCACAGTCTGTCTCATGCTATCTAAAAGCAGTAAGACATTTGTTGTTCCCTGTGAAAACGTGAGCTCAATTTCGGTGTTGTGGCGATGATGTGATGTCAAAGCGGAACCAAAGGAGAAGGCCTCTATGGTTCTGCAGGTTCTGCTTTTAGACCAGCAGTGTGCCAGACTATGATATACTACATTATTATCTTTATGTCGCTTTGTAATGTATCCTTCATCAATAATAACAGCTGGCAAAACACAGAGATTCAAAAAATCGGCGGAGGTTCTAACATTCTTCGGTCACCCAAACGTTCGAGCAAAATCGGTGGTGCGGGCATGAAACTTGCACAAGTAACCAGCACAGGATTTGTTTACGAAAGTGCTGAAAGATTATAGGACTTAGTCATAATACTTCTAGAAGCTTAAGGCATATTGTCTGAAGGAAAACGTCATATTTTCCGTGCATTTCCCCCCCCCCCCCCTAAAAATTGGCCTCTTTGACACAAACGAGTGTGAATGCCTGTTTGAGGGCCTAGCAAGTGACAGTAACCAGCTCATCATTTGTATGAAAACGTGTAAATCCGAGAAAAAAGTACTTACACACATCCCAGGATAGTTGCTGCGTATTTTCTGCAAGAAAACATTGGGTTTTAAGTTCATTTTCTCCAGAAAATTTCCGTTTCAAAACGAGTGAGTTACCAGTGCGTGGTGTTGCGTTCGAAGCTTTTGCCAACCAGTTGCTACCATCTTTAGTCTCCATGGTGGTGCCAACAAAACAAGCGCAGGACAATAGACCGCGCATTCTAGCCCTTCTATTTCTATGGTTTTACCTTAGTTTTCTGCAGTTTGAAACACATTTAATGTGCTAAAAGCTTGATCAGTGCAGTTTTGGGAGTTAGGCCCAGCTGCGAGGGAAGGTGAATTTACATACCGAGAGCATCGGAAACCCTTGCAAATACTGCAGATTTTACCTTGTCAATGTAATTTTTTCATGCATTCGTGGATGAATTGTATTATGTGGAAGTTTCTACGATCTAGGTGCTTTCCCAAGCCGTCTATTCGCTCTATTTCCCACCCTTCGACCTGCTTTCTCTGGCATTTTGGTTAGGCCCATTATTTTGTTGCTGCCTTTTTTGGCTTCATCAAAATCGAACAGGGTGCTGCAGTAAAGGCACACTCAAATCAATCGAATAGGGGTATTACGACAAAACACTCGAAGTCCTATGGTAACCAAAACAATTTCAGTTAACTCTCGTCTCGAAATTTTGTTCAATGCTATCACAACATCTATCATCTGCTCTCATATAAATGTCAACAAAAGAGAATTTTTTCAAACTTCAAATTAAAAATATTGCTGTCAAGTTTTCTGGATCATTCACAAGTTCAAGTATTTGCTGTTCATTCAAGTTTTTTTGTTTACATTATATTCTGGACGTTCTGCAAGAGTTTTGAAATTTATCGAGTTGCTGATTACTCAATACCTTTCACAAGTACATTGTTCTTCATTCAAGTTTTTATGTTTTATTCTATTTGGGACCTTCTGCAAGAGTTTTGAAATTGATCAAGTTGCTGATCATTCGATACCATTCACAAGTAAATTGTTCTTCATTCAAGTTTTATTTTGTTCCATTTGGGACGTTCTGCAAGAGTTTTGAAATCTATCACGTTGCTGATTTGTCTTGATTACCATGGGAAAGTGTGTAGTTGAAATTTGTGAAAGTTACAGTTGGAAAGTGATCATGACCCCTTGAAACAACTAGATGAATGAATGGAAAATGTCTTGTGATAATAAACTATTAAATATAGATGGCATTGAAGTTCCTCATCCAGATTGTTTGTTAGGTGGTTGGGTTGATAATGTGACAAAGTGGCCAAGTACGCAGTCGTCAGATGTAATTTTTTATCTGTTGGAAACTCCAAGTGATTTTGACGGCAAGGCTCTGAAGGCATATAAAGCTTTGTCCTATTATAAAGACGGTTGGGTCAAGACCTGCCTTTATCATGACATTTCAGAAAGAAGCAAATTTTGCTACATCAGGGCAAATGTTCTGCCATCATTTAAATTGAATGAAAAGCACCATAAGACATGGGTGTTACTTGAAAAAGAAATTGGATCTATTTGTAGTGCTGGTTGCACATGCATGGCTGGTCTAGGGCAATGTTGTAATCATGTAGCTGCGTTGTTGTTTAAGATTGAAGATGCCATTAAGCGTCTGCTGCTCCGATAATTCAGAATCTTGGATGGTCAACTATCAGTAATCTTGTAAGAAAGGAGACAGCCACGCTAACTTACAAGTCTTTAAATTCGCTTGCACCAGACTACTTGAGAAAATTATTCGCAAAATGTTCGGATGATAGAGAACGGTTTCTGCGTTCATCAGAAACTGATCTTAAGATACCGCTGCTAAAAACGATCAATGGCCAAAAGGCCTTTTCTTATCGAGGTGCAAAACTGTGGAACAGTCTAGAAAGAGCTACTAAATTGGCCCCCTCCCTGAAAATCTTCAAAGATCATCTATAGTCGGGGACAACTCTTATTTTATTTTTACGTTCTCTTTTTTAGCCTTAGTTATATAAATTGTAAATTGTGAATTAGGTTAGGTTAGTAAATTGTAAATTAGGTTAGGTTAGTAAATTTCCTTTGTTATTAGTATTAGTGCTTATTTTTATCTTTTAAAACAGGTCAGGTTGAAAAACATATATATGTATGAACCTTTAACCTGTATAAATATTATAAAATGAAATGAAATGAAAATGAAAGCTTGGATATAATTCATTGACATGTACTTCAATGCCTTGCACATGGAATAAAGGTTGTTCAAAACCTGTTGAAAATGCTCCACTATGTGACATAAAAAATTTGTTTAAGAAAGATGTGAGAGGAAGGGATAAGGAAAGATTTTTAGGAAAAATTGACTCTGAACCATTGAATTCAAAGAGGAAAAGAGAGGAACCCAAGGACCTGATTTCAAGTGTAATGAAAGACATCTGTCAAGTCAATCAAAATGCACCAATAATTACATCATTTTCAAAAGCATCTCTAATGGACTTTGGCTTTGAAGTACCGACAGAAACCAATACCCCACCAACCCTACTTGATATGGCAAAACAATTCATCTCTTGCAATTCAGAGGAGCTGGCAATTGAAAACATCTTACCAGAATTTATGGAATCCTTGAAATATACAAAGTATCAAATTGGGGTGATAGAAAAAATAACAAGAGATCAGGCTCACAGTTCATACTGGAAGGATTACAGGTGTGGCATGCTAACTGCATCCAAATGTAAACTATATTCTGACAAAATTGAAGCGATCAAAGTGAAAAAGAATAAAACCGATTGCAGTTATCTTATCAAACAGTGCATGTCAGTCACAGACAACTTAGAGTACATACCAGCAGTAAAGTGGGGTATTGATCATGAGGATCAGGCTATCAAGCAGTATATTCAGAGTGAGCAAGCCAAACATAAAAACATCACTGTCACAAAATCAGGGCTGCATATTAGCCAGGAACATGCTTTCCTTGGTGCATCACCAGATGGCATAGTGCAGTGTGATTGCTGCCCCTTCCGCGTTCTGGAATGCAAATGTCCTTACTCAATAAGGGACAGGGATCCTCATGAAAGCCTGAATGCTAGGGATATAAAGTTCCTTGAGTTAAAAGATGGCATTCCTTGTTTGAATAGGAAGCACTTATACTACGCTCAGGTTCAAATGCAGATGGCAATAACAAAGTCAAAGGTTTGTGACTTTGTGGTTTGGACAAGTAAGAATATTCTAATTCTTAAAGTAGCTTTTGACCAATCCTTTTGGGAGAAGTTGCTCTTCAACTTGATCACATTCTTTTCTGAGCATGTTTCAGGATCATTATTAAAAACATTGTAGAATCAGACTAAGAAATTTAATTATAATTACAGTACAGGCCTTCAAATTAACATGGCAGGCCTTCCTATGAAGTTTCAATTCTTCACATTCAATAAGAGTATTCTCAAGTCATGCGAAATTGGACGTAAATTTTTGTAAACAAGGACTCTAAACAATTGTTATTACAAAAAGCAATGTTAATAATGTGCACATAGCCTGTGCTTGTACATTATTATATATAACAGGGAGTAGAAAGCACATTTTTGGCAGTCTTGGTATTGAAAGATGAATCACTGACCTTGTCAAACAATTCTAAATATATCCTTAAAGGGTCCTGGTCAACACTGATGCTGTGCAGGCATACCTGGCATTTCTTAATCTCCTTCTGTGGGTGTTTCTGATGTTCAGAAATGAATATGGCTACACACAGTGTCAAGATACAGTACAAAGAATTTTTTGATGAATGGGTGAATAAAACCCAATATTGTTTTTTCAATGGTCCTGTGTAGTATACTGTATGCATGTAGAAGAATAGGTATACCCCTTTGCCAACTAGCCATTGCACAAGAGACTGATATTATATTGCAGGATCATAACTATTGACAGTGTAGGCAAAGACTGCAACGTATCAGTGATGAACAGGTGCCTTCAAGCAAGCTGAGAATTAACTATCATACACAGTATGATACTTTCAAGCAACCAAACGATTTTGCTGAAAAGTCAGAAATACTGTAATTCAAATCATGATTTCGCTGAGGAGTTTTGGCAAAGTTTCTGTACAAGGTTGTTGCCTTAAGAATGCGCAAGTTGCTACTGTATTTAATAGTGCAGTTAAACATTTGCATTACTTTGTACTGCAGGCATGTATAGTATAATCAATCCAGTTCAAGACATGCCTTGGCTGTTAGAAAAACTAAAATGATAATGATCTTGAGGTATTGAGGGATCAGAGAAGCTATGTTATTTGTGCAACACAAAAATTTGTCCACTTCTGCTCTCCACATATTTTATAAGACCATCTAAAAAGGGTTTGAATACAAAGTCAAATATATACTGATCTCCACCTTATGCAGGAAAAGTTGTTTCAAATCCTTTTATAACCAGCTAGGACTTCTACTTTTTACATTTCAGTAAGCCATCAGGTTTTGAAGTCCTATTTTGTTCGGACTCCAAATTGTGGAAACTGTGCCAACAATCCTTCACTGTGGCATTAAAGGTTTAACTTAAATTGCAAAGTGCACAAAGACAAACAACTATATCATCTATTTGCCTAACAAAATTTATCGGGATTGTCTCCTTCAAAATGTTATACCTTTTAAGCCGCCCAATAAAGTTCTCAACATATATTCTAACTGAGGCAATTCTTCTTGTTTTGGTTACTTCATTTGGAGACAACTGCTGTTTGCCCTTTGTTCTTGGGGGGATATTTAGCGTAGCTCCTTGTACCCTTAGCAAATCCTCAATGTCAAACCCACGGTCTGCCATGCAGTCATCCCCTGGTTCAAATTTGCTCAAAATTCCACTCTGTTCAGTTACTTTTTTGTCACTTGTCCGACCACCAAATCCCTTTGATATGAAGGAACATGCCACATTAGGTGTTATACCAATGAGGTATTTTGTGGTATTTCTACTCTTATAATTGGAATAAGTTTCCGCCTGAGCTTTCAAAGACTTAGGGTGTTGTATCTGGACTTCAAAACAATCAATTATCACCCTAGTTCTTGGGAATTCTTTGAATTTCTCTGGTAAGTTTTGAGAAATTGTTTCTTGAGAGGGCCAGATGATGAAATTTTCAAGTAGAGGTCTTAAGAGCTTTGTCCATGTTGTAAAGATGCTTGAGACAGTGAATGAGGAGATAGAGAAGCGGTAGGCAAGATCAACTGTCTTTAAGTTCAGTCTGCATTTAACAAGCCAAAGAAGAAACTGATCCTGTTTGTTCAAATGTTTGTCACTTCCAGATTTACCCAATAAGCCCCTCTTTTGGACTGGAGCGAATCCTCTCTTTGGGCCCCGCCAGTAGCGCAAGTTCTCTGTGTATGGCAAAATGTTCTTGAATAGAGCTTGGAAAACTTCAGGAGTAAGACCTGTGTAAAACTTGAAAATCTTAGGATCTTTTATCAATTCTGCACAAGACAGTTCCTGCTTATTCTGGTCATTTATTTTTTCTTGTTCCTTTATTGCCAAGAGATGTTCTAAGTACTTGATTCTCTCCTTTAATTCATTAATTTTTTCAACTTCATCATTTGTGGGGGGATTTGCTTCTTTGCAGTTTTCAGTATTAAAATTTTGCAGAGAATTTATGTCAATGTTTGTATGTTTGTCTTCATCATGTCTCATTTTCTTTGCATCACTTGCCTCTGTTGTTGGAAGATGTCTTTTAGAAGGAGGGGAATCTTTTTCGAGAAATGGGTGTGGGTGCTCTCTTGATGGAAAACCATCAACAAAGTGTAGGCTGCAAACTCCCCTATTGTTGTTCCAGTCAAGGTCAAGTTTCAAATTTTCTTTCCAAATTTTACGAGTTGCCTCATCCTTTGATTGACAGTAAAAGAAGCGATACCCCATTGGTGGCAGGCATGGACAGAGCGCATTTTGTTTCTGATGAAAAGAGCAAATTTCTTTCTTCCACTTTCTTAGCAAGTTTATGTGACTTTCACACATTTCAACTACACACTTTCCCATGGTAATCAAGACAAATCAGCAATGTGATAGATTTCAAAACTCTTGCAGAGCGTCCCAAATGGAACAAAATAAAACTTGAATGAAGAACAATGTACTTGTGAATGGTATTGAATGATCAGCAACTTGATCAATTTCAAAACTCTTGCAGAAGGTCCCAAATAGAATAAAAAATAAAAACTTGAACGAAGAACAATGTACTTGTGAAAGGTATTGAGTAATCAGCAACTCGATAAATTTCAAAACTCTTGCAGAACGTCCAGAATATAATGTAAACAAAAAAACTTGAATGAACAGCAAATACTTGAACTTGTGAATGATCCAGAAAACTTGACAGCAATATTTCTAATTTGAAGTTTGAAAAAATTCTCTTTTGTTGACATTTATATGAGAGCAGATGATAGATGTTGTGATAGCATTGAACAAAATTTCGAGACGAGAGTTAACTGAAATTGTTTTGGTTACCATGGGACTTCGAGTGTTTTGTCGTAATACCCCTATTCGATTGATTTGAGTGTGCCTTTACTGCAGCACCCTGTTCGATTTTGATGAAGCCAAAAAAGGCAGCAACAAAATAATGGGCCTAACCAAAATGCCAGAGAAAGCAGGTCGAAGGGTGGGAAATAGAGCTAATAGAGGGCTTGGGAAAGCACCTAGATCGTAGAAACTTCCACATAATACAATTCATCCACGAATGCATGAAAAAATTACATTGACAAGGTAAAATCTGCAGTATTTGCAAGGGTTTCCGATGCTCTCGGTATGTAAATTCACCTTCCCTCGCAGCTGGGCCTAACTCCCAAAACTGCACTGATCAAGCTTTTAGCACATTAAATGTGTTTCAAACTGCAGAAAACTAAGGTAAAACATTTGGAAAGGGTATCTTACCACTTTTTGTTGGAAACGCTGCATTAAAAGTTAGGAAAACACACGGAAAACATCAAAATCTCTGCCCCCACTGCAAAGCACCCTCCCGCTCGCGGCCGATAATCAAAGCATAGAGGAAGAGCGCGCGGCTCCGCGGCAATTTTGTATAAATTTGTATGAAAATAACGCTCGATCCAGGCCCTTTTTGAGAATAGCTAAAAGGTCCATTAATATTTCTTTGTGATACAAACTGTGATATGTTTTTGTTGGAAAACTCCCCTGAAAATACAACAAATCATGTGAACGCTGCTGTACATATGGCCTCGATATATGATACATTTGGCCTCACCCAGTTAATTAAGGATCCTACTAGAGAGTCTCTGGCTACCGCTACATTAATTGATCATGTAGCATCGACCCACCCAGAAAACATTCCCGAATCTGGAGTTCTAAGGGTAGCTCTTAGCGATCATTATGCGGTCTACTGTATTAGAAAATATATGGGCACATTTAAGCGGCAGCAGAAAATTATCACCACGAGGAAAATGAAAAATTTCGACCAAAATAATTTCTTGTTTGACCTCAGTCAAGTTGACTGGGACCTGTTAGTCGAGTCTAGTGCTGACGTAAATGAGGCTGTGGAAAAGTGGTCGTCTTTACTATCTTTGATTATTGAAAAACATGCCCCAATGCGAACTATCAAAGTTTCAGATAAGCTGACCCCTTGGTTGACTACTGATTTCAGAAAACTTGCACGTTCCAGAGACAAGCTCAAGACTTCTGCCATTAAAACAAGTCTTCCATTCTTATGAATTCTTATAAACACGTGCGGAATAAGGTAAACAATCTAGGCAAAAAGCTCAAGCGAGACTACTTTACCAACAAGATTGCTCTTTATAAGGGGAATTTGAAAGAGACATGGAAAACGATCAACCTTCTGTTGAATAAGAGATCAAAGACGACGAATTTCAGCTGTCTTGATGTTGAAGGTCGCAATGTAACCGACAACAACGAAATCGCTCAGTCGATGAATGATTTCTTTTGTAGCGTAGGTAAAAAGCTTAGTGATGATATACCGCAGCAGCCTAACCCCTTACTTTCGAATGAATATAACATCAATGAAGAAGGTACGAGTTTCCAGTTTAAGACCGTCTGTTCCGTTTCTGTAGAAAAGGCTCTCAAGAAAATGAAGACTTCGTTCGGCGGATCTGATGGTATTGCAAGCCATTTCATCAAAATTGCGTTTCCAGTTATCTCATATTCTCTATGTAGGATCTATAATCTGTCAATTGAGTCAGGAATATTTCCCGATAGCTGGAAAATAGCACGTGTTGCTCCCATCTTTAAAAGTGGATCAACCGAGGATAGATCGAATTATAGACCAATTTCTGTCCTACCAGTAGTTTCAAGGTTATTCGAAAAGCTCATTTATGATCAACTGTACGAGTATCTTGATTCTAACAAGCACTTATTTATAGATCAGTATGGTTTCCGTAACTTGCATTCGGTTGTCTCTTGTTTACTGAACTGTACCAATGACTGGTACGTAAATATTGACAGAGGGAAATTTACCGCCATGATTTTCATTGATCTAAAGAAAGCCTTTGATATAGTCGACCATCAAATTCTTCTGAATAAGATGCATAATTACGGAATCGACGGTCTTGAACACCAGTGGTTTAGCTCATACTTAAATAATCGCAGGCAGTTCTGCAAGGTCAACGGTGTCAGCTCCGATCTTGCTGAAATCAATATAGGGGTACCTCAAGGTTCTTGCCTTGGACCGCTTCTATTCTTGATTTACATTAATGACCTACCTTTTGCATTAAAACGTGCAAAGGCAACGATGTATGCAGATGATACAGCAATTTCGTTCTCTTCAGATAATATAGAAGAGATTGACGCTGTTGTCAATGCTGAACTTGCCTGCCTTGAGAAATGGTTACAGGGAAACAAGCTTTCCTTGAATGTTGTCAAGACTCAGGCCATGATCATAGGATCGTCGCAAAAGTTGAGGAAGATTGATACACCAATGGTACCGATTCCTCACTTTCAAGTAAATGGAAATGATATCGACCTTGTAAAGGAAACTAAATATCTTGGTCTCATGATTGACGATAATCTTAAATGGGAAAGCAATGTTATAAGTACACAGAAGAAGATCTCTAGAGCTATAGGACTTTTGAAGTATGCGAAACACTATGTGCAAGAGGATACATTAAGGAACATGTATCTTAGTATTGTTCAACCACATTTCAGTTATTGTTGCTCTGTTTGGGGATGTTGCGGGGCAACTAAACTGAAAACTTTGCAGAAATTACAGAACAGAGCTGCTAGAATTGTTACAGGCAGCCCGTTTGACACTCCAGCCGCTCCTCTACTGCAGAGGCTTGGCTGGCCGTTAATTGATAAACTAATCAATCGAGAAACTTGTACAATGGTGTTTAAATCTTTGAATGACCTCGCACCTGAAAGCCTAGGTAACATTTTCTCCAAGTTGTCTGATGTTTCATATTTATATTTTATATTTAATTCTTTTAAGGGGGTTTGCCCTTCAACTAGTTGATTTTCAAGGGGCCCTCCGATAAAAACATCAATTACAATATATAACATAAAAGGGAAAAAGCTATTAATTAAATTAAACTATAAAACCTTATTTACAATATCTAAAACTTATGTACAATAATGTTCAAAATTTACAATAAGAGTGAAAGGAAGCATCTGTTTCTAAATAGTTTTTTTGAAACTATACAGAGAGGTTGCCTGCTTTGACTCGGCTGAAAGGCTATTCCATAGCTTAGCACCTCTATAAGAGAAACATTTCTGGCCGTTTGTTGACCTTTTCATCGGTAACCTCAAGTCGGTTCCCGTATTACGAAGACTATATGATGAGTAGAGCGATTTTCGGGTGAACAGGTCACACATATATTGTGGAGCCAGCTCATTCATGGACTTGAAGACCATTGTCTTAGATTCACTGGAAATCAGTTGGTCAACGGTCTTCCATCCCAGCTTTTCGATAAGAGGTCTGCTTGGGGCATCGAAGCTGCTGTTCGTTATTATCCTAGCAGCACGCTTTTGAAGTTTTTGTAGCTGATTAATTTCACTTGAACCAGCGCAGCCCCAGACAGAACAGCAGTATCGAAAATGAGGCTCCACAATACCTGTATAGAGAGTTTGCAAAGTTTCTTCCGGAAGAAAAGACTTGGCATGTTTTAGAAATCCTATTGCCCTGGAGACCTTGGCAGAAACTTTCTTGATCTGTTCTTTCCAATTCAAAGAACAGTCAATTTGCAAACCGAGGTATTTAGTCTTTTGGACTACTTCCAGCTCGTTATCACGTATTTTCAATTTCAAGTCTTCATTTTGACCATTGAGAATGCTGTTGTGTTTCTACTTGGAGGAAATAAGCATAGAATGAGTTTTTGCTACATTCAGGGAAAGCTTGTTACCTTTTAGCCATGTGTCCAGTTTCGCAAGATCACTGTTAATAGCCTCATTCAGCCGAGTCATATCGTGAGACTGGTAGCACAAACTAGTATCATCAGCATACATGGACACGTTGGAATCCAGGACTGCTTGCGGGAGATCATTGATGTAGACGAGGAAAAGAAGAGGGCCAAGACATGAACCCTGTGGAACACCAACTTCTATGTCCTCGATTTCGGAATCAACACCATTAACCCTACAAAATTGTTTTTGCGATTCGTTAGGTAGGACTTAAACCAAGAGAGTTCACGAGGATGTACACCGTAGGGCTCAAGCTTTTTGCAGAGAATGTTATGATCAACAGTATCAAATGCCTTTTTTAGGTCAATGAACACTAGACCCACAAGCTTTCCAAGATCCATTCCATTTTACCAGTCGTCAGTATTTTTAAGCAAGCATGTTACTGTTGATCGAAGACGCAAAAAGCCGGACTGGCCGCATGAAAAGTGGCCGTTATCATTCATGTACTGGTACAGCTGATTTGTTACTAATTTTTCAAAGAGCCTTGAGATGACAGGCAAGACTGATATTGGTCGATAGTTGGACTTATCAGCCCTGTCTCCATCTTTGAAAATCGGAGTAACTCTAGCAACTTTCCATGAGTCAGGAAAACGACTTGTTTCAATGGATGTATTGAACAAGAAAGCAAGCGAGTTTTCAATGAAAGACAGCGCAAGCTTCAAAAAGTAGCTAGAGATGTTGTCAGTCCCAAAACTCTTTGCTGTCTTAACAGTGGCAAATGCATCCCTGATTTCCTGCACTGAAATAGTTCTGAAATGGAATGTTGCCTTATGTTTGTTAATTGCATTGTCACCTGCAAGAAGGGGATTAGGGGCTGGATATATTTTTTCAGCAAGATCCTTACCTACTGAGCAGAAGAAACTGTTCATTGCATTAGAAATATGTTTTCTATGAACAGTTTCGGAACCAGACTCTTTGAGACAATCAATGTTGCTGGACTTTGATCTTTTATTGAGGATTTCATTGATTGTCTTCCATGATTCTTTCATGTTACCTTGACATGCAGAGATCTTATTAGTATAGTACTGCTTCTTTAGTTGGATGTTTAGGACATTGACCTTGTTACGGACCTGTCTATAAGAGTCCATAAGGAATTGGGACTTTCTTTTGGTTGCAGCCTTTTTTAGCTTATCCCTGGTCTGCATTAGTTTCTTCAGGTCCTTGTCAATCCAGGGGCAGTACTTCTCTGAAACACGCATTACAGTCATTGGGGCATGTTTCTCTATGATCAAGGAAAAAGGTTCGACCAACTGCTTACGAGAACATCTATGTCATCCGTTTCAGTAAGCATTTGCTCCCAACAAATGCCAGAAACATCAGCCAGGAATGATTCTTCGTTGAAATTTTTCATCTTTCGAGTTTTGATCATTTTGTGGCCTTTTTCCACTGCTCCATTAAATTTTCGAATGTAGTAGACCATATAATGATCACTCATAGAAACTTCATACACTCCGGATTTTACAATGTTTCTCGCACTTGTTGTAGCAATATGGTCAATTATAGAAGAGGTAGTTAGAGTGACCCTAGTTGGCTCCTCAATAAGCTGTTTGAAGCTGAATAACTCATAGAGATCAAGCATGTGCTTTGAATTGTTATCTATGGGCTGCTCAGCTTGTTTTGGAGTGAGGTCACAATTAGTGGCCCCTAAGAGGATTATTTCTTTGCCCTCTTTGTCCAAAAAAGAGAGAACTTTTTCCAGCTTACTGAAAGATCCAACAGGGTCGCTCGGTGGACGGTACCAAGCAAGAACAAGAAATGACTTGGTTTTTTGGTGGTTCTACTTCAATACAAATGAGTTCCAGGTTATCAGTAGGGATATCAAGACGACGTTTGTACTTGATAGAGTCCCTAATATAAATGGAAACACCCCCACCATTGTATGTCCTATCCAAACGTTCTTGTTGGTACCCAGCCACACTAGTGAGCTCCTTTGGGAATTCTGGATCGAGCTTGGTCTCATTCAAGGCAAGAATTTGAATTCCAAGGTCCCTAATTAATAGCTGAACCTCATCAAGGTGACTTCGAAGACCGTTGATATTCAGGGATGCAATTGCCATACCCTTTTTAAATCCTAAATGCTGATGACACCTACCAGATGCCTCAGTATCACTAGTGGATGTTAGATTTTTAGCTGAGGAACCAGTATTGCAGGCAGCCTCCCTGTTAAGGGTTTGAATCGAGAATTGGTCTTGATTTTAATGATGTTCATACCAGGGTTCTACGTAATACCAAATGCAATCTTGCTGTACCAAAAATGAGAACAGCTTATGGCCAAAAATCATTTGCGTTTCGTGGAGCCAACGCATGGAATAAACTCGACTCTGAAATTAAATTAGCCCCTTCGATTCAGTCATTCAAAAGTAAACTAAAAGCTTTGAAGTGAGAACATTCAAGGAAAGCTGATCGAATGAGTTACCTTTTTTTCCTTTTTCACGTTTTTGTAACTATTTAAGTAGAAGTTATTGTAAATAGGCTTATTGCCATTTCTTTTGAGGAACAAGTGATGGAAAAACATCTCTTATCCATCTTTTCCAGAATGAGTTGACAATTTGTTGAATAAATTTATCTCTCTGACGTGGATCTTTGGTTTCTTGAAATGGGCCTTGAGGTACTTCTGACGTAGCTCTTCCTATCAGGAGATCGTTTGGACATAAGTAGGCTCCATCGTCAGGATCGTTTGGAATTCGGCCAATTGGGCGTTGGTTCAGCAAATTTGCTACTTCTAACAGTTCAAAGGGTCTCAAAACTTGTTCACCAATCGCACTCTTTAACGCCCTTTTGCTACTCTTGACAAGTGCCTCTGCACATCCGTTTTGATGTGGTGCTGCTGGTGTGATGAAAATCCAAGTGATACCTCTTTCTGCACAAAATTTTTGAAGTTGTTCAACGTCGAATCCCTCTATCATCTCTCGCAAAACTCTTTCTGCACCAACCATCTGTGTTCCATTGTTGCTCAAAATTACTGCTGGAAAACCTCGAATGCAGAAAAATCTTCGTAATACTTGCAAAAATTCCATTGTAGAACAGTCTGTTGCTAACTGTAGGTGAACTGCTCTTGTGTTCCGACATGTGAAAATGACACCGTAATGCTTTGTTCTTTTGCTACGTCCAATCCTGACATTGTACTGTCCGAAATAGTCACAGGCTGTGTAGAAGAACGGTGGTGTTTGCGGTGTCAGTTGCAATGAAGGAAGGTTTGCCATTTGTTGCTCTTCTGCTTTGTGTGCCAATTCTCTGCAAAATACACACTTGAACTTGACAGACTTGCTAATCTTGTTACCCTGCAGTATCCAGTACTTCCTCCTTATCTTGGCTGTTGTTGTCGCAACTCCGGTATGTCCATGTTGATGCACATGTCTTGTTATCAGTAGTAAAATCATGTGATCATTTGGTAGCAGTACTGGGTGTCTGGTCTCATAAGACACTATCGCTTTATCCACTCTGCCTCCGACTCTGATAATTCCCTTGTCATCTGTAAATGGACTCAGTGACTTGAATTCACTTCTCTTCAATCGATCGTGCAAGTTGTTTTGTGCATCTTTGATCAAGAACATCTCTGCTTTCTGAAGCTCTTCAGGTGTCAATGGTCCATTGTGACGTGTTTGGTTACACTTTTGTTGCCTGATATTCTCAGCAAGCCTTTTGATCCATGCAGTAACTCGTATCAGCCTTGTCCAACTGGAGAATCTCTCGTAATCAATGACATTTTCAGCTGTTGAGTTTATCACCATATGGACCTTCGTTGCTTGGCGGAGTTTGTTGTCTTCCTCTGCTGATGGTGGACCATAGTTTGTTGGCCACAATTCTTCTTCAAGTTGTAGAAAATCTGGACCATTCATCCATCTTCCGTTTAGTTCATGCACATGAATCCCTCTTGACAGATCATCTGCTACATTGTCTTCACTTGGGATATGTCTCCACTGGCTTGGATCTGAATTGCTTTGAATCTCTCCTATCCTTGATGATACGAATGGCTTGTAATTGCGTGATGGACTCTGAATCTAAGCTAATGCCATTGAGCTGTCAGTGAAGAACTTGACATCTTTGAACTCTATTCTGGATTCTTCTTGAATCGACTTTGCTAGACGAGATACAAGTACGGCAGCATATAACTCTAGACGTGGTGTAGACAGCTGTTTTAGTGGTGCAACTCTTGATTTAGCAGCGATAAATGTCACATCAAATCTTCCATCTTCAATTTTCTGTCGAAGGTATGCACATGCTCCGAAGGCTTCTTGTGATGCATCTGAAAATAAGCATAGCGATGGTTTCTCTGCAGCGTTGGCTGTAAGTAACGCTCTCTTGAAGGAAACATTATCGAGCTCTTTCATTTCTTTGAACAGTTCAATCCACTTGCCTTGTACAGCTGTTGGAATTTCATTATCCCAATCTACTCCAGTTTGCCATATTTCCTGCATGCCAATCCTTACTCTGATAATAAATGCAGCGGCGAATCCAATTGGATCATAAATCTTTGCAACTTCAGAAAGTAGCTTTCTTTTGGCCAGTGTTACTTTCTCTGGAAGATGCTCTTCTTCATCAATGAGCTTCATCAAATCTGATTTGACTTTAAGTGACAATGTATCTGATTTTCTGTCCAAGCAATCCCAAGAACTTTCTCATCATCTTCACTTTGCAACATCTTGATTGTATCTGATTCGACTTCATGTTGACTTTCTTTACATAGCTCCTTGTTTGATATCCATCCTTTGACTTTGAAACCTCCATTCTTTAGCACAAAATCGAATGTATGGGATATCAGTTAGACTTCAGACGAGTAACCCAATCGTATAAACTTTAGAGTAGTTTCTATCATGGTTTTATTCGATTAAAACGAAAAGGTAAACAAATAGATAATGAGGTAAATCAATAAAAGTTACATGCAGCGGGTTTTACAACGGAATAGCAAACTGAAATCGATACGAAACGGGAAAATTACATCAAAATAAACTCACTTTGTGGTATGTCCAAAGTCTCACAGTTCCTGGTTTCCGGTCTCTGGTTAGCAAAGTTACATTTGACTTATCCTGGTTAGCATATAAGAAATATCAGTAAACAGCAAAATTACGGCACAAGGTAGTGTCCTGGTTCTCAAATTCTCAACAGCACAAAATCGTATGATTTGCATAATAATAATAAACGCAGCGGTATGATAAAAAAATCATTGTCTTTCAGAAAATAATAAAAAGGCGTGTATTAACAAAGTTAATCAGCGAAACAAGCAACCTTTGAACAAATGTTACTTTTCAAATTAATCAACACAAGGAAATCTGCCCCTGTAAATGGATAAAGTTTCCCCTTCTTGCTTTCTCATTTTACTCTAAATGCTGGAGGAGCTGTGCTCTATTCATTATGAAACAAGGAAGACATGGAATATGGAAGGAATAGCAAATTTCATCTTGATATAGCCTCTGAACAGGACTTTGTTGAGTTTCCCTTTAATCACTGACAACTGGACTCAGGTTGATGCAACAGGGTCTTCCTATTGACAGGGGCACTGCTGTCTCAGAGCTAGCGACTAAATGTCAAATTATTTTAGACTTGTTCACGAAGAATAAACTTAAAGCAAATCCTGATAAATTTCAGTATATCTTTTACGGCACCAGACAGCAACTAGCAAAGATTTCTCCTGAAAGCAAAACTATACTGATCCAAGACACTCTTATTAAAGCTATCCCCACTGTTAAGAAGTTAGGAATGAAATTCGATCAAAATCTTACTTGGAACGAGCATATTACTGACTTGAAGCGATCAAGTGCTGGCAAACTCATCCAGATATCAAAATTAAGAGGTTCCATGACTAAAGAGGCTCTTGGAAATCTTGTGTCTGCCACGGTAATGTCACGTGTAAGCTATGGTGATATTGAATATGACACTGCCAGTAAAAATGTCACCAATAAGGCACAAATTATCCAAAACTTTGCTGCAATAGTCATTGCTGGTGTTCCCAAGCGCGAACATGCAACTCCATTAATTCATAATCTTGGGTGGATGAGACAAAACCAACTCAGATCTTAGTATCGAATGTGTCTTGTTTACAAATACTTACATGGCCTTGCACCAGTTTATCTTTCGGAAAATTTTACCCTGAACAGGAATGTACACCAATATCAACAAGACAACCAAATGACTTACATGTACCAATGACAACGGCTCGTAGTGATCAGAGAACTTTGTGCTTTAATGGTGTCAAAGACTGTAATGCATTGACAATTCATGTCTAGAAAGCCTCTTCTTATGGACAATTTATATTAAGATTAAAGACAGAGTTAGGCTATTGATAAATTTTACAAGGAATATTTTAGGTTAGGGTATTCATTTTAACATTTTAATCTTAATTAATTAGGCTATTTTAACATTTTAATCGAAATTGTAATTATTTCCTTTTGATTAAATTTTATGCCGCTATGAAAAACCTTTGTACTAAGGATTGGTGTGCTTTTATACATACAGGGGTTTAGATTTTGGTTATTCAGTCTGTCAAAGACAAATTTGTTTGAAGTCTTTAATGATAAATTCATCTTTTTCATGGGAAACTGCTTTTAAGGAGCTGTTATATGCATGCTCTCCAAAAATGAAAAACATGCTAGATGGAATAGAAGCTAAAAACTTGTTTGAGCCTTGCTAAGTACTTTTGATGACATTTCAACAAAAAAGAATTGATTGCAAATCAAGACAGTATCATGGCAAAGAGACAGGTAGAATTGGGCAAAACATAAAAAAATCACCCTCAGAACATGATGTGGTAGCTTTTACTTTGCATGGAAAAAGCTTCTCCTCGTCCAGATGATTCAATTCTTATTTTCAAGCAAGCAACGTGAACATGATTTCTTGTGTTGATTTTACAAGAAAAATGCCCCAGCAAAACCTTAACCGTTCCCTGATTTAAAGTTAGGACCTATAGGACTTTTTGAAAGAAATAGGTTCCTTAGGGTTTGAAGTTTCATCTTCAAACTTTTAGACTCCATAACGTCTGTGGTTTAGGCAGAATTACTTTTGGAAAAACGTTAGCCTGAGATCAGGCTCATTCACAAAGAAATTTAAAGTAAAAAAAGAGATCCTGATCTCAGGCTAGAAAAACATAAACACTCATGCTGCATATTCATGGTAGCCGTCAGCGGAACCTGTTTGTAATATTTAAGTTTCTGGGATGAATTCATCAAAAAAATGGTTCTGATACAGTTCAACAGATAAACTACCAGAAACGAGAATACTTCTACGTACCTCGAAGTTCAATTCTTCGTCATTCTTTGATATCTCCTCGCCCTGATACACCTTCCGTTTCGGCGCCATTGCTTCAGTACCAAAGCAAATCTTGACAAATCTTGCTGCATCGCATCTTGGGATACTAGCGAACCCCCCCCCCTTGCATCTGATGTATCTTTTGTGAAATTTGTTTCATTTTGCTGATAACTGTAAATATAAGTAAAATAGGATTTGTGAAAATTCCTTTTACTTCAGAATGTGTCAAAAGTATAAGCAATCTCCGTACTTAGATCAACGAACAGTTTATCAGATTATGTACCCCACTGCTTTTACAAAACCTGATTCTTAACTTTTGAGAAGAGCTAAACTTGTTTGAGTGAGGGGATTTTGTCTTATTTTGATCAATGGTTTGAGGCGTGTTTTCGTGCATTCTAAAGTTACATTTTATGTAACCTAAATTTGACCTTTATCTCAAATTGAAAGTCTCTGAAAGATTGAAAACAAATCATTAGAATACTTCAGCCCCTTGGCTTTCACTTGAACTTCGATTCAGGCCTATGCAGCAACCATTCTTTGAACAACTAATTTTAAACAACGGTTAAAGTTATGTTTGGCCTACCTGGCAGGGGATTCTGAATCTAATTTACTCAGAATCTTGAAACATTTTGTGTCTATCTGCCCCTTTGCAGGTAGGTGTAGAAAGTTTCTAATACGTTGTTATTCCGAAGCATTTCCAAGGGTGTTTTTTTCCAACAAACAGGATGTCAACTCAAAAGTTGGGCGCAGGCAAGTGGACGTGATTGACATTGGTGGAGGAATGGGGGTGAGTTAACATAATAGCTACTATGAGTTTTGTTAATTGAGTTTGATTTGTCCTTATAATGAAAGTTTACTGCAGATTTTTTCATCTGTACATATACCAGATGCCTAGAAAAATGCCCCTTTTGACTAAATAAGGGAACGAAACGATAAAACATTGGGACTTGAGTTCGTATGCATATTTGTCGATCTTCAACTTAAGTGCACATGACTTGCATTTTCAAATCGTCATTCGAATACCGGAGGTCAGGGTTCACAAAGTCGAATTTTGGAGTGCATTGTAACCAAAGGCTTTGTAAAGTGTCCTAGCCATCATTTGATATCACAGGCATGTTGCGAAAGAATTTCAACTTTGACCTTCAGCTTTTTCTTTTGAACAGAATTATACCTTGAAATTCTTCAATTGTTCTACAAATATTTACACCTTTGAGGAATCAATCCGTGCAATACATTCCATCCCAAGTTACAATGATCCAGAATGCGAAAAAAAAGGAAGAAAATACAAAATATCTGAAAAATCAAAGGGGGTCAAAACATTTATCGTGATACATGGTCTGAAAGAAGACATCTTTAGGTTCAAAATAAAGCAAAAAGTAGACTTTTGTGACTTTTGAGTCCAGTGATATCTGCTTGCAAAGTTGGATGAAAGTGGCATCGTTTACTGTGCATGTAATTTTTGATTGATTTCTACAGAATACTCATTTCAAAAACAAATTAATTGCTAATATCTCTATCCAGGGTTATCCGATTTTAGCTCTGTTTGTTTTAATTGATAGAACTACATGTCAGCTTACAAAGAGTAGGTAATTGCCTCTTTTGGTACGCATGTCTTTGCTTTCTCGTTATCTTTCTTAAATGCGCTTATTTTCGTGAACTTAAGACCAAAAATGCGTAATTTGAAGTTAAAACTACCAAATAAAAACTCAAGGAAAAATATGTCTGCCAAACCTAGATTGTATTAAAGTAGCACAGTAGATTGTATTAAAGTAGCGTCGTTGTAAGCTGACATGTAGCTCTATCAATTAAAACAAACAGAGCTAAATCGGATAACCCTGGGCAGAGATATTAACGAGTGAATTTGTTGTTGAAATGAGCATTTTGTAGAAATCTACCAAAAATTACATGAGAAGTAAACAATGTCAATTTCATCCAACTTTGCAAGCAAATATCTCCGGACTCAGAAGTCACAAAAGCCTACTTTTGCTTTATTTTTATCGTCAAGATGTCCTCTTTAAGACCATATATATGATAAAAGTTTTGATCAAATTTGATTTTTCCGATATTTTGTTTTTTTTTCTTAGTTGGATCACTGTGCAAGTGTCAAGGAAAAAGAAAATGAGCACACGCACGCTGATTTCGGAGATGTCGAATGACTTTATCATTCTTACAACATTTTCATTATATTTGTTTTATCAAGGCGATGTCCACGAGTCCTTTTTTCTCGTTAAAGTTTAAGGTTAAAACAGGTGCTTTGGAAAATATCCATGATACAAATCATGGCTAGGCCCTTTTTCAAAACCTCTGGTTTCAGTTGCACTGTAAATTTTGACCTTGCAAGCTTGTCTCTCTTGTGTATGGTGGACGATTTTTAAATGCAAGGTGTGAATCTAAGTTGAAGATTGATAAATTTAGCTGTCCATTGGGAGAATAATGATAATATCTTATCCTTTCGTTCCTATTTCCAGTCAAAAGGGGTTACTGTTTTGAGACACCTGGTATGCTTTTATATTTTATTTCACATACTCATATATAACGCTGTGGTAATTTGAGTTTTTTTCAAGTCAGTTGTTTCGTCTCAAAATTCAAACTTTTAAAGACTACTTTAATGATAGAAACTTTTCTGAGAATCTTGAAGGTGAGAGCAATGATAAAGACAGGAGCAGATACAGGAAGCAACTCTAGCAGCTGCTAAATTCAGATGGTCAAGTCAAACTTTGATATGCCATACCAGTTTTCGAGATATTTTCATGTATCCTGAGTTACTTTGCCTACTTGTACTTCTTTATCCTGATGTCCGTTGTTACGCTTCTATTTTCTCTCCTTATTTCGTTTAGTTGTTCTCACATTTCCGCCATTACGCCCTCTCTTATCTCCAGCTCTGTTACAAAATCACCAGACATCAAGTATATGGTAGGAAAAGTAAACTCACAGGCCACCTTAATGCTTTGTTTTGTAATATCGCTATTCCTTGAGCTTATGAAATGTTGCAACCATATCATTCTGTATAAAATCTTATATACAAAGAATATTTCTATGGTACTGCAACATGTTCTCTTTGCCCTCCTCATTGGTACAAATCTTCAGATCCTTCAGCTTGGACAGCGTTATCCTTCACAAACTATTGCTCTTATCTGGGGATGTCCACCAGAATCCTGGTCTGCAGATAGATAAATGCCTGAAGTTTTTTCATTGGAATCTAAACAGCCTCTGCGCGAGAGACAAAATTAAGATACCCCTAATTGAGACTTACAATGCCCTCCAAAAATTCGATATTATCGCCGTATCGGAGTCCATGCTTGATAAGTCAATAAAGAATGATGAGTTATACATTGAGTAAAGATGTTTTTTGTAGCGATCATCCAAGTAACACGAGGACAGGAGGAGTTTGTCTTTATGCTCATGAAGGGTCGCCAATAAGGCGTAGAACAGATCTCTAGTTATTGCAAGGATCGTTTTCTCTGAAATCAACATTGCACGTAAAAAGATCTTTCTAGGCACTGTCTATCGAAGCCCAAATCAAAGAAGCCAGTGATTTGAATATTTTACTGACAAGCTGCAAATGGTACTAAACAAACTTAAAGGTGAAAATCTGCAATGTGTAATCTAGACAGGTGATTTTAATTGCAGATCTACTCGACGGTGGACTGAAGATATTGTACAACCAGAGGGTACCGCTGTGGAGGAGCTTATCGAAACAAACGGCCTATCATATGATAGATGAGCCAACGAACATAAGAAATGGAGGCATGTCTTGTATTGACCTGATTATTACGGATCAGCCAGTGTCCACACCTCTTAAGATGAACATTGTCAGCATCAAATAATCTATGGAAAGTTGAGCGCATCTGTACCATCTGCCCCTCTTTATAAAAGAACCATATGGAATTACCCAAAAGCTGATGTGCAGTCAATCTGTGGTTCAATCAATGCAATTAATTAGTCAGATGATTCTCGAGGACTTGATTCGCACGAAATGGTCAAAAGTTTCAAATGACAAAGATCAACCATGGATAACACCCCAGTTAAAAAACTGCTATCAAGCGCAAACATATGATTTATTCCAAGTTTGTTCAAAGTGTTAGGAAACAAGAAGAGTGGAATCGGGTAAAAACATGCAAATTGAAACTTCTATACTGATAGCCATTGCTAAAAATGAGTATTATGCAAACCTAGGCAAATAGTTATCTGATCCAAAACTGGATTGAAAACCTACTGTTCGTTATTTGATAAATTTATTAATAAGAAAAAATTTTTAACATACCCCTTATGCTTGAACATGGTTTATTTGTTACCAATGTGGAGGCCAAGGCAATCACCTTTAATGATTATTTTGTTTCACAATGCTGTGCAGTAACTACTGGTAGCACAATTCCTAGTTGAAAGCCCGTGGTCTAGTGAGTTTACGAAGCATGAAAGTCGAGAGGGAAAAGGTCTAAGACTCATCAGGTCGCTTGTCACGAAAAGGCTCATGGCTGTGATTATATTTTCTCCTCGATGATTGCGATGTGTGACGAGTCAATAGTAGAGCCCTTATGCTTGATTTTGGAAAAATACCTAGAATCTGGTGTTTACCCCCCTCAGTAGATAAAGGCGAACATAATCCCTGTCCACGAAAAGGATAATAGGCAGAGCAAGGAAAGCCATCGCCCAATTTCAATGTGAAAAAGTTTTGGAAAGATTCTCGAAAAACTGCTGTTGATGCGATATACAGCCACCTATGTGAAAATGGCCTTTGTCTCAACATCAATCAGGTTTCCGGCCAAGCGATTCAACAATCAATCAGTTGTTGGCGATAACTCACAACATTTACAGAACCTTTGAGGAGGTGCCTGGCAAAGACATGCGTGCTGTCTTTTGTTGAAGGCTTTTGACAGAGTGTAGCATGACGGTCTTCTCTATAAATTGGAAGTCAATGGCATATCTGACGATATTCTCCAGCTTCTCCAAAACTTCTTAAAAGACCGAAAACAACGGGTTGTTTTGAATGGGAAAAGTTCACAGTGAGAATCGATCTCTGCAGGGGTACCTCAAGGCTCAGTCCTTGGTCTGCTGTTCTTACTTATTTACATAAATGATATAGTCAACAACGTTACGTGTGGAATTAAGCCTTATGCTGATGAAACGTCCCTATTCTCAGTTGTGGATGATGAAAATGTTACTGCTCGATATATTGAAAAGATAAATTTGTGGCCGTGGCAGTGGAAAACGCAATTTTAATGCTGATAAAACGGAGGAAGTTATCTTTTCTTGTAAAAGGCTAAAACCGAACCATCCAAACCTCAGATTAGGAAATGATGAAGTAGCTTCTAAGAATGAGCAGAAGCACCTAGGATTGATTCTTGACTCAACGCTTGATTTCCAAAGTCTTATAGGAGAAGCTATCCTAAGGGCACGCAGAGGGATTGGTATGATGAAGTGTCTTTCAAAATACGTTTGTAGAGAAGTTCTTGAGCAAATCTATAAGCTTTATGTTCGACCGCATTTGGACTATGGGGATATCATATGCCATAAAGACGACTCTGAAATGCATCTTCACTTCACACAAAAGTTAGAACAGACCCAATACTCTGCTGCACTAGATGTCACAGGCGCTTGGAGAGATACAAGTAGGCAACGACTCTAAGACGAATTAGGATGAAAAACCTTGTATCATCGTAGATGCTATCGAAGATTATGCCATTTCTACCATCATTCCTGTCATCATTAATACAAGATCATGATTTATACAACATGATCAAGCATCCAACATGTTTCAAGTCTTCCAAGGGCCGTTGCATTGACTTAATATTTACAAATCGAAAGCACTCCTTCATGCATTCCAAATCGTTTGAGACTGGATTCAGCGATCACCACCATATGATCTACACCATCTTAAAAACCACATTTATTAAACTCCCTCCGAAAAAAGTTACCTATCGAGACTACAAGAACTGGTCTCAGCTGCGCTTTGAAGATGAGTTGAGGCAAAATCTGATCTCAGCCCACCCATCTATATCTGGAAACTTTGAATCAATCTTTCTGGAAACACTCGAAGCAAATGCCCCTACTAAAACAAAGCTAGTCAGGGCTATGATAAACCGCATATGAATAAAGATTTACGGAAGGCAATGAGGAAAAGATCAATTTTGAAAAAAGCTGCAAACAATAGCAAGCGAGAGGTAGATGTAAGAAAATATAAGGATCAAAGAAACCTTGTCGTGAAATTGAACATTCAGGCTAAAAGACAGTATTTTATGTCTATACAGTCGAAAGCAATTGACAACGATAAGAAGTTTTGGAAAACTGTTAAACCACTGTTTTCTAATAAGAATCCCATGAGCGAGAAGATCACATTGATTGAAGATGGTAGAATCCTCTTATGATGTGGAAGTTGCTGAGTGCTTTAATGAGTATTTTTGCAATATTACGGATAGTCTGGATATTGACCCCCTTTTTAAGGAGGTGCCAGAACATATGTCTGTGGAACAAATGGTTTTGAGAGCGATAACTAAGTATAAAGATCACCCCTCTATAAAGGTTATCAATCAAAATGTTGCATTAAATGGTAACACATTTAGTTTCTCTCATGTAAGCCCAAATGAGGTCATGAAACAGATAGACTTGCTTGACAAGAATATATCCAACAGTGGGAATATTCCTACTGGTATGTTAAAGGCAACGAGGGAAATAGTTTGCCCCTACCTAACAGACTGTATCAACTCTGCAGTCTCTGATTGCAAGTTTCCAAATGAACTGAAGGAGGCTGATCTCAGCCCTCTGTTCAAAAATGATGATTCGAATTATAAGGGAAACCTTAGGCCAATTAGTGTTTTACCTGCAGCCTCCAAAGTCTATGAAAGACTTCTACAAGACCAAATATGCCCATACTTTCAAGACAAACTCTCCGAAATCTTGTGTGGTTTCAGGGAGGGGTATAGTACGCAACATGCTTTAGTAAGGCTGATAGAAAAATGGAGGAAATGTCTTGACACATCAGGTATAATAGGAACAATTCTAATGGATCTATCTAAGGCTTATGACTGTCTGCCTCATGACGTCCTTATCGCAAAACTGGAGGCGTATGGATTTGATTTCAACAGCCTCTGCCTCATGTATAGCCATCTGGATTGCCGCCATCAAAGGGTAAAAATTGGTTCACATAGAAGTACCGCATAAAGAATAAAAATCGGAGTACCTCAGGGATCTGTCCTAGGTCCTTTGCTGTTTAACATATTCATAAATGATCTGTGTCTCATGAGACTAGACTCTGAGATATGTAATTTTGCAGATGATAATACCATATACTCATGTGGGAGAGACCTACATGAAATTGTTACCAATTTGGAAAGTGATCTCAGTAGATTGCTGAAATAGTTTACAAATAATGGAATGGTTGCAAACCCAAAAAAATTCCCGCGTATGTTCCTAGGCTTGAAAGGCCAGAGAAGACTGCGACTAAATATAAATGATAACAAATTATCTGCAACTGATCACGTTAAATTGCTAGGGATTAAAGTTGACAACAAATTAAAGTTTGGCAAGCATGTTAAAACATTATGTTCAAAAGTCAAGAAGAAAATCAGTGCCTTTTCTAGGCTTAATACGTATATTTCTAGAGAACAGGCATTAACAATCTGTAACGCGGTTATCTTGTCGAACTTCAATTATTGCCCTTTGATCTGGCTATTCTGTAACAAAGGTGCAAACAAAGAGATTGACCGCACACACAAACGTGCTCTTCGGATCCTATATAAAGAATACGAATGTCCATTTGAAACATTGCTTACTCGAAGTGGCAGTTTTTGTTTACATGTTAGAAACTTGCAGAAACTATTGACAGAAATCTACAAGTCCATGAATCAACTTAAACCATCACTTGTATGGGAATTTCATAAAAAGAAACATGTAACTTATGATCTAAGAATAAAATATCTTTTCAAACTGCCGCAGATAAAGACACAGGGCTATGGACAAGAATCACCGTCCTTTATAGGGAGCTTCCTCTGGAACACCCTTGATGATACTATTAAAAATCAGCCAACACTTACTGCTTTCAAAAAGAGGATCAAAGACTGGGCTGGTGATTAGTGCACCTGCAAAATATGCCGCTAATTATTCTTTCTTTTGTATAAAGTATAATTTTCTTGTAAATAGTTGGTGTGAATTAGTATGTGATTATCTACTATCGTAAACACCAACTTTAAATATGTATAAAATGAAAATGAAAAAATGAAATGAAATTCTATTCCCTGTGCAAATCCAAAGCACCGGATTACCTTTATTCGGAGCTACCCCAGTAGCGAAATCTGGTCTATAACCCAAGAAACCCACATTGTTATGAGCAGCCTACTGTAGGAACAATTCGGTACTCAAACTCGTATTTCCAAAATACCATTTCTGAATGGAATCTACTGGATGATCGTAACAGTCGGCGAGACATCGGTGACGTGTCCCCGATCAGTCGGCGACGTATGGAAATGATCTCTGTTACGATCATATGGAAACCAGCCTTTTAAACTAATCTCTACTCTTTCAATGCGTCTCCGTACTGTTCCCGTCTGATCCGAGGCGTCGGAGACATCACTCAGTAAATTTTTCCTTTCAACGCAACTGTCCCCGATGTGCCCCCGAGCTTTCCTCGGTGACGCGTCGCCGACTGTTACGATCATATGGAAACCAGGCTTTAAAAGGAATCTGCTTGCTATCATAAAGGCCAAGTAAAAATCCTATTTACAACATTCGTGATATCCAAGGTATCAGACTTCTAACTATGCTTAGGATTGAATTCAGTGCTTTGAATGGGCATAGATTTAAACATAACTTCGCCCGTTTAAGTCCAATGTGTGTCTGCAGCAGTGGTAAAGAGGACAATAAGCATTTTCTCTTGCACTGCCCCCTTTTCAGCATATTGCGCCAAGATCTCTTTGTGACCAGCTCCCAGATATTGTTGGATTCAATGTTGCCGATGTAAATCTGAAAGAACTTTGTCTTTATAGTCCAGTCGCTAAGGGTGAAAATCGTGACAGAGTGGAACAAAGCGCCAAACTTTCCAAGGTGATACCTAGGGGTAGAGAAAACATTTCCAGAAGGGGTGCCGCTTCCTATCGATTCCGGGGGGTAACCTACAGACAAAACTCTAATGACGTCGTACGAAGATCTCCAGAAAACCTTTTTGGGGGTATTGTAAGTGTGATTTTGACTATTTAGATGGTTTCTATTTGTCATTTATCCTTGTAAATAAACTATCTGTGAATCTTTTTCAGCTTTTAACAAAATGCACTTGAAATTTCTCAAGACCGGGGGTCAACACATAACTTGTTTCGCTAAATTTGAGGCGTAACGAGCGTAAGGAGCGTAAAACACCTCTAAATATAGGTATCTCAAATGCAGATCGTAAGTACTTTACCAAAAAATAAGACATGCTCAGGCTAAGGTGTCTAGTGACACTAAGTGAAATAGTCCACCTCATTATTTTCTACAGGCAAAACGAAACCAAGAGTCAAATCAGTCTAGTCACCCGAAATTTGCATGAAATCGATATGGAGATGGCGAACTGTATGTTGTTGCCACAAGTCGGTATATTGAAACGTTAGGGAAAACAGTACAAGGAACTTATTAAAGACTGCTTTATCACTATGGATGTGATTTCCACAAATATCTCCATTCCTCTTTTCAAGAGACAGGAGCTCACGAAGATCTCAAAGTGTAAAGATTTGGTGGTTAATTCGAATGGTGAATATAATTTAGGTAGTCGCCTCTACTTTACCAGCTACTTTCAAAAAGGAGATACAGACAAATAATTTGCACAGGGAATCACGCTTAGCATCATTCTCTTTTTCAGCAAAGAATGCCCCATCTGCCAACGAAGAAATTAGATTTATTGCAGGCATTCCGGACTACAGATGTATCATAGAGCTATGCATGCGATGCTAAAGTTGTTGAATGTTGATGGCGAAGTGATGGGTACATTTGATTCAAATCAACGCTCCATCTACTTTTAATGAATTTGCAGAGGAGATATTTATACTATGGTTAAAGAAACAAATTCAAAACTGACCAGAGAACAGACATAGTATGGGGTGTCACCAGGCAGTATCCAAGAATCTAAAATCTGAAGAAATTAGGAAGAGGTAGCCTGCGCACAGATTCTGCCAATCTCTCTTCCGAGAGGTTTTCCTCCTGTAGAGTCTGCACATCAGCGACCACATCCATGTTCTCAGTTCAAGAGACCCATGGAATCTTTGCTGATTGGCTGACGCATATCCCTTTCTTTCTGTAGCGTCTCTGTCTTTGTTTGAGTCTGCATGTATTTAATCTGCGCTTCTATGGACAAAGTTGGCCAAAGAAACCTTATTGTGTATGTTTGTTATTCCCTCCCCTTCTTTGGACCCCACTATTGAATCCAATTCATTGACTTGGTTCCTCAACCGCGGGAAACGTGCGTGGATCAGAACACGGATTTGCTTGTCGATGCGCAAAACCTGAAAAGAATCAGTAGAGTCTGCATGCAGGCTGGGAAGAAGCGATTTCTTCAAGAAAGAATTGTTGAGACGATGCTCTTCTAAACAGTTGGAAACGCTCTTTCCACTTTCCTAAAGTGTGCAAATAGTCCTCCCAACTATCTTCTTCGCAAATTGCTTTTTTTATTTTCAAAGTTTTGCGTTCGTTTTAATGTCCATCGAATCCCTACGCACGCTTTGCCAAGAGAAATACACGTAAACTATCACAGAAGTGTCACAAATTAGAACATGGTCTCGTTTAGACTTCAAACAAAATTAGTGTACATGTGAACATTGTAGAAAAGAATGAATATAAGGTAATTGCGAACAAGTCTTGTATATGCTTTAGCAAAAGTTTTAAGGTACCAGTATTGCATTTTAAGACCATTGATTCTAAATTTCAAGACCCCATGTCAAGAGCAGTGGCTTTGAAAATGGGAAACATAGTTTAGAATTCTACAAATTGTATACAAGTCCACATTAAAATAGGCACTGGTCGGAAAGCATAATAAGGAGGCTCTAAAAACATTCTCATAGACCTAAGGAACAAAGAAAAACTTTTTAACCTGCGTTCAATGAAACGATTGTATCGCCAGCATAGTATGCTCCTGAGAAAACAGTTGTTATCACATCTGGTAAGGATAGATAAAAAGTGTTTTAGTGTTTTAGTAAAAGTGGTGCTAGACTGAGATCACGAGGAAGGAGACACGAGCATATGTATTGATGTCCAACAAGATGGGAAACTTCAGCCAGAAATGCCTCATTCGAACTGCGGATGCATTGTTTTATGCTTCAAAATCCTCGATGCACACGTAAGGAATTGATTGTCGCCTTTGGTATGGGCAAGAACTTCAACCATGACAGCATCAATAAACTCTGTCATAAACTAGAGAGGACAAAATGCGAAAATTCAACCTTTCATGCATTTCAGCATGCAAAACACAATCACAGTTCGATAATGAAGGGACAAAGGAAGTTTGGCAACAATGGCAGTTGTTCACCCTTGCCACTAAAACCTTTCTGCATAACCCACCATAAGAACCCACCAGGTCAGCCGTGAATTGGTTCAGACAGGATTTGTTTTCAGAGAAGGTACCTTCAATGGAAATTTGTCCACCAATTCAGGTGCGTATGTGTAGCAACTGACATCGATCAACGAAAACGATGCATGGACACAGAGGAATGACAGAAATGTCCAGCTTTTATGATGTCTTGCCATGAAAAACAAACTGAAGGTCTTGGACTCAGGAACAAGGGGGGGGGTGTAC
Source organism: Aurelia sp. 4 Dawson et al 2005 (assembly GCA_964019985.1). NCBI lineage: Eukaryota > Metazoa > Cnidaria > Scyphozoa > Semaeostomeae > Ulmaridae > Aurelia > Aurelia sp. 4 Dawson et al 2005. The sequence goes on along the minus strand of OZ026494.1, from coordinate 13,519,457 downwards.
TTTGAGTTACCGGTTTAAATTCATAATGCGCCCTTTTAAAGAGGCTGAGCAGTTTATAGAAAGTGAGACACGGCACCTTTCAATACAGCCAGTTTCCTATAAATACGACTTGTACAAAGTTAATGACAGTAACGAACAAAGTCTCTATCCATAGACTCAGTTGCAAGATCTTGCTAACGAACACTTTAATCTGTGCGGTTGTTTTCAATGGTTGTTTTTCTGAAATGAAACTGTCTTTTTCAGTTTTATCAGCATTTGGTTACTCTCTACAAACATGGCCATCAAGCTGGTGTGTAACTGACGGGGACCATCAAACTTTCAGTCGCGTTTTACCATAAATTTCTCAAAGTGATCTACAATTTATCTTTAAAATATGGCAGACTTTTTTGGTCATAGCTACCCAGAAGTAAGCAAAGCGTACAAAGAGCTGATCAGATGTGGTTGTAGGACCCTTCCTGTGTGCTTGCAGAGATGTAAATGTTGAGTTGCGGGCTTGACACGTACCAGTTCAGGAACTGCGGAGCAGGGTAGGCTGGATGGGCTATAGCCCACCCACTTTTTTGCAACAAATGGCTTTATTTTAGTTGGTAAAATTTTGAAAATGAGTAGCCCTTAGTCCGCTGAAAGAGGAGCTAAAATTGAAACAGTTAAAGACGAATTCAGACGATATATATCGAAGCTCTTGATTTTGTAGTACACTTTAGAGATCTAATATTTGATCAACCAAACTTTTAAGCTACGAACTGCTCGGATTGCTACTCATCGAAGCATTGGCGGCATTGGCATCCAATGATTTTGTAGATGAAATTGAATACTTGAATCTACTCACTTTGATGGCGATAGTTTCTTCACGGTACTACGATAAGGGCGCTTTCCAGCAATCCAATGAGGTTGATCCTAAAATTTTTCTGGGGGCTGCACCCCAGACTCCCAAGTTACGCTAACTGAGCACTCGCTGCTTTAACCCATCCACTTTAGAATCGCTCTTCGGTCCTTGAAGTTTATGTTGATAAAATGCAATATGTGAAAATTCCAATCACTAAGCTAACTATCGTCGACTGGTCGTTTAGTCTCTCCTGTGGAAAGTGACGCTGCGCACTTTTTATTGCTTGGTGGCTCTAGAAAACTTAGTTTGAGCATGTTTTAATGCTTGGAAGAGTTCCTACTTTCTAAATTTGCGACATCTATGTTAGCGTTGAGTTTTACGCTTGTTACGCTGCAAATTTAGTGAGTTAACTGATGTGTTGACCCCCGGTTTTGAGAAACTTTACATGTATTTTGTTGAAACGCTGAGAAAGACCCACAGGTGCTTGATGTACAAGGATTGATGATTAGTATAAAGTCTCTAAATTGATGGAATCAGACTTAAAGTACCCCAGAAAAGGTTTCCTGGAAATTTTCGTGTGACGTCACCAGCTTTTTGTTGCTAGGTTACCTCCCGGAATCGATAGGAAGCGGCATCCCTTCTGGAAATGCTCTCCATACCCCTAGGTATTACCTTGGGAAGTTCGGTGCTTTGTTCCACTCTTTCACGATCTCACCAAAAATTTGAGTTAATTGACTGGACTATTACTCTTGTTTGGTGATCGAAATTTGAGTACAGTTGCAAATAGAATGATATTAGAAGCAACCATTTCTTTCATCAAGGCTTCGGCAATGTTAAATTAATATGGAGATATAGTAGCAGCACCCCCTCCTTTTTTTCTTCCAACTTAAATTTGTTCATTTTGTCTGTGGTAAATTTCAGTTGAATTGTAAGTGGCATTCATTGTGAGGACCCAGTGACCTCGTGCCTTTCCTCGCCATGAATGTCACAGTTTAATGTAATTGTAGTTTTGTATGTTAATATTGTTTTTTTGTTTGATAAAAAAACTTTGATAAATTTATGCCAATAAGAAACGATAAATCATAGTACAAAAAGTAGATTCGTGGACTACATTCGACAAAAACTATCAAACGTCGAATTTATTTGTTAGCTTCAGCAGAGTTCAATTTGCTGCCATATATCAAATGGCTTAGGCAAATGAATTTAAGGTAGCTGTTAACCCTTAGAATTTGGAAATTTTTTATTTTGCGCCAAATTTTGGAATTGGTGTCATATTGTGGTAAATTTATTCCTTTTACGAGAGAACAGCTCCCAAGCCTAAAAAATTTTCTTTAGCAATGAACTGCTTTTGTGGTTACTTGGGACTTTTTCGAAAATTTTGTGCAGATATTGTCAAAAGATCCTTCCTTTTAACATTCCTTGTGTCCATTACACCTCTTCCAATCACATGACTTATCTCTTTGGGCAACAACAACACCGCTAACAGGTGTTTTGTGTTGAAAAGCATGGAGAGTAGTGATGCGGATGGAAAGGCCACATATTATGTTGAGTCCAGGAGTGAGAATAGAAAGAAACAGAAAGGTTTTTATGGCGAAAAGAAATTGTCGTCAGACAGAGAACTAGCAGAAATTATAGAGAATGCACAGAACGAAGTATAAGAGGCTCAAAAGCCGGGCCTAGGTTGTGATATCATCATTACTGAAGATGACTCATAATCAACCAAAAGCACAGACTACAGACCAGCAGTAAAACAAATGCAGTTGATAAAGCTGAAGATCTAAAACAAATTAGGTCTCCACACAAACTTTCTAGCAGTCCATATGAGAATGCCCTGCAAGGAGCTTATTCTATCCCATTGACAATTCCTTTTCCACTCTAGTGCTCCTTTTGAAGTTGGTAAAAAATGTGAAATACAAAGAGATGAATTTGAAGGACAGAAACTAAAAACTGTTTCAAAGGACAAGATGCAAAACAGTACTGTCAAGTTAAAGACAGCCAAATTTAAGCAAACATTAATATAAAAGTTCAATTTATTGTTGCTGAGCAAGAGGCAATACACCAGTTCACAGTTTCAAAAATTGTTTGTACACACAGCATTTTGTGAAGAAAATGCTTTACAACAGCAAAAGACTTATCTTTTTCCTCCAAAAAATGTGTGCTACATACGATCAGTGTGCTGTACATAGATTGTTTCCCAGAACTGTAGACTGGTCCTTGATTAACCATACAAAGGGAAATACGCAAGGAAGAAACAATAACTGAACTTCCTTGGCATTAAAAACTTGTTAGTAGTCATACTCATGAGCTGTAAATCAGTGACGATGATTCCCAGTTGGATCGAAATCCAATGCAAAACAGCTGTTCAACCTTAAGGCCAATTTTCTCAAAGTGCTGCAACCTGGTTCCAAGGGTCAGCTTCCTACGTCAGTACTGACCCTGGTACCGGCCAGATCAAATTCGCAATTTGATTGGCTATTAGATAACAAAAGGCTCACTAATTATTCCAAAGAGTTGTTGCTTGGCTTTGGAGAGAAATTGGTAAACTTTTGATCGCTGTCACGGGAAAACAGGACAAAGGATTGAAAAAGGATTGTTGTTATACTTAAATGTCATGTATATGCCCCAGCTAACGAGGTTTGAGCCCTATCCGTCGGCACATGTGGGAGAAATTAGCTATATTTGGTCATTTTGGGGACCATTCCTATTGATTCCCATTCAAAAATGGTCCTATTTCAAATGGTTATTGAGAAAATTATGTTTTATTTGTAGGACCGGTGAGGAGTTGAAAAAGAGTAAGGGGCTATGGAGTTTTCGAATTTTGGTGTTTTAAGAAAGTGGGGGTCATTATGACGTCATAAATGGGGGGTCAAATAAAAAAATGACTTTTTTTCGACCTGACGTTACGTTTGGAGTTGATGCTCGATGGTTACTGAGCCGATTTAAGGACAGAAAAAAGATTTCAAGAGACCGACCTTCTAGGAGTCTTTTGCCGCCATTTAGGGTACGATACTGCCCCGAGTTGCTTTGTGACGGGGGTTCAAAAATAGGGTAAAGTTTTGGCCCACGCCTTTTTGCGCGCTAACTCAGTTTTGCGCTGGGCAAAAGACTGTAGGATGCCAAAAATCGAAGTAAACCCCCACTCTATACCTATCCCAACCTTAATTTGCTATTTATTTTCAGAATTTGAGGAATAACTAGCCATTTCATTTTGGAAGCTGCGGTGAAAGTTCCTTGATTTCCAACTTAGACCCATTTTCACTCCAAAGAAATCGTGCTCGTTTTCCTACTAAATGCATTTGCTAACCTCGGATTATTGTCTAAATACCTTAGAAAGGGTTAAATAAGGGTCCTCAAAGAATTTGTTTTTAGTTTTCTCGCATTATATACTACTGCATCGGTGGAAGAACATCGGCCATTTTTCGTCGCATTTTCATACTTCCTCCAATTTTTTTCTGCACTTATTACATAGTATGTTATGCATCAAAATATATTGGCATATGGTATATGTTGTTCAACTCATTTTACTATAGAGATAATAAGAGAGTTTGTAATGAGTCTGCAGGTAATAATTTATGCAAAACAAAATGGCGCCCAAATGGCCACTTTTGCGGCAACCGGTACCAGGGCTGACATCGATCACCTGAGATGTCGGGCTTGGGAACGAGGTTGAAAGTGCCGTTTTCGCCTATCATGAAAGCAATAACCACTGCCAATTTGACACCATCTGTAAGATCTTAATAAGATTCTCATCAAAGGTCCCTCAAATGTTGATCTATGCAATGAATTGATAAATTTTGAAAATTTTTGATAACGCGCCTTGTTGCCATGGGAACGTTACTTTGGTCACGTTTGCCCAATAGACCTTTTAGCTATTCCAAGAAAGAATCTGAATCCAACGATGTTATGATGCTTTCTGAAGAATTTTCGAATGTGCACAATAGAGATAGAAGCTCTAACGCCACTCGATCGAACCTCGCATATAAAGATGCATAGAGATAACGCTCGATCCAGGCTCTTTTGCAGAATAGCTAAAGGTCTATTGGTGACAAAATTTCATCATTATAAAACACACCTTTGGTAGGAATTTCAGCCAAATATCGCAAACTGTACAAGAATTAATGGCATTTTTCTTAAAATTTTCCGAAACAATAATGACCATTTCAAAGAAACGATTGTCTTTAGAAATTTTTTTTGCCATAATTCCAATTTCATCTACCATTGCAAGGTTTCCTGAAAATTTGAGGGAAACATTTTGAAACGTACTGTATTTATTTGCAAGTTCTCCCCTTTCGCACACACTTTATCTTTATATGGCAATTTTGCCTATGTTTGGAATTATTCCCAATTCCCTTTAGCGTGTATCTTAATTAGTATTTAATCGCAATTCCACCCAGTCAATTTGCTGAGGATGGACCTAGGAAGGTTCGAAACGTTCTACTGATATGGCTTAGCCACTCGATTTATGTCATTCACTTATTGATTTTAATTTTAACATGGACTTGTCAACTTAATTATCATTGGACGCTACTTATTATCAAAACATGGATTTGTCAAAATGCAAATGAAATTGAAATGATTAACATATGAAGCAACCAACAACATGATGTTTTTTATCGCTGTACTTGCCCTGAGATTCCTAATCAAGCTGCGTTTCCCAAATGATGTTCCAATTTGCAAGTAGAGTTTTTGGCTTCTATGGGTTAACTTCTACCTCTTCTTCTTCTCTTCCGAGTTTTTAAGTCATGTTTTGTTCACTTTTTGAAGGAAATTTCGTGTGAAGGCCCTCCTTGCAATTTTGGACGCAGACTGAAATGTGATTTCATTACTATGTCTTCAATTATGTCAACATAAAAACGCATTTGTCTCACTCAACGAGCTTTGGCCAGGATTGTAGAACCTTTCATCTTTAATCACTGGCACAAATTATACATTCCAATAGATGCACAAACGATTGCTAGAACAGCTGGGTTTGGAAGCGGAAGATTAAGATACAAATGGCTGTTTTTGGAATGCTACCTGGTAACAGTTTGTTATATCTTTTCAGGTTAACAGAACTGATGAATCGATAACACCTACCTTCTACGACTATGTCAGTGCCCTCAAGGTAATAAAAAGGGCAAATAATCTTTCAATAGAGCCGCACCGGATGTTTACATTTGCTGATTAGCGAATCAGATGTGACAATGATGTCACTCAAACAAAAGAATCGACGGAAGAAAGTACGCTTCACATTTGGCGAGTCATGCAAGAAACTATGAAGTAAATTCCGGAAAAACTCGTATTTTTCAATTCGGCACTAACATTGTTAATTTTCCCTCGCGAGTTTTTCTAAAGGACCCATAAATCCAGAGAAAGCGGCTTTTCATAGAGGCCTATTATTTAGGGTCTTGATCCTTGCCAAATAAGCCCTTGAAAAACGAAGTAAGTTCTCATAAATATCTCTCTATTCTTTAAATGTCATTGAAAATATATTAACAAGACAAAATCTGGGTTTTAAAAGGTATGGAACCTTTATTGCCGAGGCAGTGACGACAGCGAAGGTAGCATATGATATCAAATGTAGGTCCTCCCTAATCGTTGCGTTCCAAGGGAATCAGTTCACCGCAACACCACACCTAAACTTCCTTTGCTGAACTTTAATGATTCACTTTTTCAGTTTCATTTGATTTAAGAATAAACTTTTATTTATAAACATCATTCGTCAGTTTCCAATTTCTTTCATCGATCACTTGACCTTAGTCCTCTTCTATTATCGATCAAAATCTGGAGTGGCTGGAAAACTCCTGACCTGACGTGAGTTGAAGCCGTTGAGTAGACTCGAATTGCGCTGCAGTCGTTCATGCCTAAAATGTCTACAAGATTGTCCAAAATTTAGAAGAAATGCTGAAAATAGCCACTGAAAAGGCTCACGGTACTAAAGATAGTGCCACAAGGGTACCATACCCGATGTGAGGTATTCTTTTCCTTCCCGAGAGGAGCTTTGCTGGATCTGCATTGCTTTGCATACTCAGCAGACAGGCTTGCCAAAGCAGATATTTGAGTAGCAAACTAATCGAGGAATTATGCGGGACCAACAAACGCCGTGCCGCCAGTGAGTCAGTGAAGTTGCCAGGAAACAACCAGGTATGTATTGGCAGTCGTATTTCCCTCTTGGTTGTGCTGTTTGTCTAAACTAGGCTAGGTAGACTACATTCATTTGTTTTTAAGTGAGCATATAAAGTTTCTTAGCCTTTTCTGAGCCTATAGCAGTTTCCATAAAAAACGATACGTGTAGAGTCTAAACTCACAATAATTTTGGCAAGTGAGTGCAGCGTTTTGGGAAATGGGAACAAACTGCACCATCTTATGGAATGGAATAAAAGTAACAGAGCTATTCTGTTGACATTATAAGATACCTTTGCTCCCCTCCCCCAGTCTCGCAACCCCTCATTCATCATCATCAATCATAATTTGTAATTCATTTGTTTACGCAGGTCGAAAAGTGGCTTCCTCAAGATGGCTGAAGTGGACCTGCAAAATTAAAAGTATATACATAACTAACATGGTAAAATTAGGAATAAGTTAACACTGTTCATACAGTTGATAGAGGAATACAGAGGAATACAAACAGATAGATCAAATTATAGACCAATAAGTGTACTACCTCCAATATCAAAGATCTTTGAACGGTTGATAGGCTCGCAAATTAATGTTTTCGTTGAGAATAAATTGTCAAATCTCTTATCTGCATTCAGAAAAGGTTATAGTACGCAAGATGCACTACTAAGAGTAATCGAATCTTGGCGAAAATCCCTCGATGCCTCGGGGATTATTGGTACGGTATTAATGGATCTTTCCAAGGCCTACGATTGTATCATGCATGATCTGCTGATAGCTAAATTGGAAGCCTACGGATTCGACAGAAGTAGCCTCAAACTTATTTGACAGACCGTAGCCAAAGAGTTAAAGTGGGCTCCTACAGTTCCCTTGGAAAAATCAAGATAGGAGTACCGCAAGGCTCGGTCCTTGGACCGATGCTATTCAACATTTTCATCAATGACCTTTTCCTAATTGACTTGAAATCAGAAATCTGCAACTTTGCGGATGATAATACAATATTCACAAGAAGTGAGACCCTGGAAGAAGTGATAAATAGCTTGGAAAATGACCTGAGCTCTGCTTTACAGTGGTTTGCCGAAAACGGAATGGTAGCAAACCCGGAAAAATTCCAGCTCATGTTTCTAGGAGTTAAGAGTGATCAGCAAATGTGTTTACGCATTGATGATCAAATCATCAGTCAATGCCAACAAGTCAAACTATTGGGAGTAACTATTGATTCTAAATTGAACTTTGACAAACATATTCTTGAACTTTGCGGTAAAGTAAACAAAAAAGTGAGTGTATTCTCCAGACTTAGAAACTATCTTGATGACACACAAGCAAAACTCTTGTGCAAGACAACAGTTTTAGCCAATTTCAACTATTGCCCTTTAATTTGGATGTTCTCTTCTAAAGCTGCAAATAACGAGATCAACAGAACAAATAAACGTGCACTAAGGGTGCTCCATAAAGAATATGATGCATCGTTTGAGTTGTGTCTACAAAGAGAGGCAGATACAACAATACACATTAAGAATCTTCCAATACTGATGTTAGAGGTATTTAAGACTGTGAATTCGCTGAATCCATCATACCTCTGGGATTTTTTCATCACCAAGCAAATTGAATACAATCTGAGGATTAAAAACTTGGTTAAATTGCCTCAAATAAAAACTCACGCCTTAGGAAGACACTCTGTTACTTTCAGAGGCAGCATTCTTCGGAACACTTTAAGTGACGATATAAAAACATGTGAAAATGTGGCAGCTTTCAAAAAGAAAATGAAAACATGGAAGGGGGCAAACTGCAGCTGCAAATTATGTTGTTAATAGGACCTTGTATGTTGTTGTATATTATGTAATTATTTTAGTTGTTAGTTGGTTGGTTTGAATTAGTTAACGTGTATACATATGTATACTGTTGACTAGTAGATGTTACCAACATTAGATAATGATGAAATGAAAAAAATGATATGATTTAAATTGCGACTATCCTAATACAAAATCACATCTTGGTTTAAAATTGTTAATAATGTATATAATTTTTCAAATCCTTGTTTGTTGTGATTGTTGTTCCTTTAATGAAAGTTGTTGCTGTTTTCAGTTCAGTTATTGCTTTATTCTTTAGTTCATATTTGAAATTTTGAATGATCTTTGCATCCTTCACAGTATCCGGCAGGGCATTCCACGGCGCTGGCCCTCTGAAACTTATTGTATGTCTCTCAAACTCTGATCTAGTCTTTTGACTTGGAGTCTATCCTTGTCTATCCTTTTTGTATGAATACATTGTGACATGATCTCTCAATGCATGCTCTCCTTCTACTGTTGTCTGTGATTCTTTTTCGTGTTGAGTTTCATTTTATAGTTTGCTACGTTAGAAACAATCCGATTGAAAATAAATTGAAGGGAATGAAGCAGCTTCAAGGCACCAAAGGTTTCGTCTTAGATTTTCGAATCGATGTGCATTTCACATTCGTCAACGTATTGTGAGAGCACGGTCAAGGCTGTGTTGGTCAAATGTGGCAAGTGAAAACAGTTCATTTTGTCGCTGGGAATTTGCTCTGTTCAGGATTACGCAAGTAGAACTTTGTTTATTCAGTATTGCTTGGTCTTACTGAATAAATAATGGGTAAGTTATTACTTATTTACCTCTTCAAATTGCTGTAGCTTTCGGTTTTCTGACTAAGGCCTGTCTGACGAGAGGATGAGGTCAACCAGAGGACAAGCAGAATTTTAAACGCCTTACAAAGTAATTCAGTAATTTCTGGATGCATTTGATTTTGAAGATACTTGCGAGTAGAGTAGAGACAGGTCTACGTTGTGCAGTTACCTTTGGGCCTTGAAGCTGCTTCATTCCCTTCAATTTATTTTCAATCGGATTGTTTCTAACGTAGCAAACTATAAAATGAAACTCAACACGAAAAAGAATCACAGACAATCTCACTTATTTCAACAATGATCTATGATGTAGAATCTAACAGGTAAGGAAACTTTGGGCCTTCCAGTATAATTGTGCTGTGTTGTTAATGAAGAAAAAAGTAGTTGAAAAGCATTTCCGTAATATTAGTTTCCGTTGCATTGAAAACTGTGCTGTAGAAACAAATTTGTATCAAGGAAATACGGCATCATCTGTCTAGTAGGCCTTGTTGGCAGAATTTAGGGCTGCAAAGAACTGCTAGAAAGCTAATTGCTATACTTTCGAGCTTTGAAACTTTATCATTTTCGGCTTTGGCAAAAATTTTTAGAAAAGATACCAGTCTTCCATGTCTGATTCAAAGTTTTTGAGAATTCTCGAAAATTTATGTGCCTTCGGGCCTAAATAGGGAGTATGGTTTTGCTCCAAATGCCCTCATAGCTTCTGTGTTGATCCGGCGCCATTAGCAACAAATCCACCACAAAGTCACATGTAGAATAAGGGCCTTGTGATTGTCCCCTCTAAAAATGTAAACAAACTCGCCAAAATGTAAACAAACACGCAACAAGATTTTCCTCGTTGCTTACTGCAAGCTTAACTGCTACATGAGTCTAAGGCTAAGACTGTCACATGCGGGATTCCCCAAGGATTGCGTTTGAGTCCTCTTCTGTTAATAGTGTATCTAAATGACTTTGAAAATGTTTGAAAGCATCTAAGGCTGGCATGTATGCTGATGATACCCAAGTATCGTTGGCATCTTCAAGTGTCGATGAGCTGGTTCGCAAAACCCAGGATGAATTAGTTAACATAGAGACTGAATAATAATAGTAATTATTGTTATTATTAATTTCTTTAAAACTTAGCTAAAACATACAATAGCCATGATTAAAAGCTAATTTAGGCCAACTAAAAAATTACAATATACAATAGCGAAAAGTAGTTAAAATTGTAAATTAGAAAATATACAATGAAATGTTCGGCATAAAAACCAATAAAGTTAAAATCAAATGAAGCCTAGGTTTGGGACAAAAGTTTGGCATAATCGGTAGTGGTAGCTTATCCAGACCAAGATTTTATTTTGTTTTCAAACTCAGTAAGAGATGCAGAATCTTTGATAAACTGCGGAACGGCAGCCCAGACTTGCGGGCCTCTAAAGCGAATGATTTCTTAGCCATATGTCACAGTTTTAATTCTAGCAAGAGAAAAATCGTTAGAGTTCCTCAGACTACATTGACTGTCTCGTTCTCAAAAAGTCTCTCTCATTAAAGCTGGATCCAAGCCATTTTTGGTCTTATACATTTCCGTGATGAGATACTGCATGTTTCTTTGGTGCACAGTTATGGATCTATTCTTTTCCATTAAAACCTCAAAACTGGATTCATAGTCCCGGTAAGTAACTCTTAGTGCTCTCTCTTGAATTCTATCAATTTTATGATGAAGTTTTCGGCTGTGGAACATCCATGCCAAGGGACAGTATTTAAATTGGCTATTTATAAAAGCTCTCATTAAGTACCGTAATTTGCCTTGACCCATGAAGGGGGCAATACGTAAGAGAGCATACAGCTTATTGCCAGCCTTTTGACAGAGCCCGGCAACGTGATGCTCAAGTGTCAACTTATTGTCTATAGTAATACCTAACAGCTTTTCCTGAGTGCTATCCTGCACAGGTGCATCCCCAATCTTAATGAAGACAGGTTCGTCACGAGAGGGATCTAATGCTAGGAAGTGGCATTTATCTTCATTTAGCTTGAGGCAGTTGTCAGAGAACTATTTTATTACTTTTAAAGAGATGTTTTCGCGCCTTTCTACTACATTTTGTAGATTTTGGTCACATGTATAAAGAGTGGTGTTTACATGTTTAATTAATAATAACATGTTTCAATATCTTCAACAGAAATTAACAAATCGTTCAAATAAATTTTAAAAAGTAGGGGTCCTAAAACCGATTCCTGTGGAACACCCAAATTCAGTTTCTGCTTAGAACTAAACGAACCATTCATTTTAACTCGTTGCTGCCTGTCACTTAAATAACTATACAAAAAAGTCAACGCATCATGGTTGAAACCGTAAGCATGCAGTTTAGCAATAAGGAGATCGTGCTGGACGCAATCGAATGCCTTGGAGAGATCCATAAAGATAGTCCCAGCTTTTCCTCCAGTGTCTAAATATATTTTACATTTTTCAAGAAAAAGAGTTAAAGCATGTTGTGCATTGTATCCTTGTTGGAAACCAGATAACAAATCTGATAAGTAAGCAGTCATATGTTCCATCATTTGCTCGTACGTGAATCTTTCATAAATTTTAGAGACAGTGGGCAAGACGGTAATTGATCTGCAATTAGTATTATAAATCGAAACGTCTTTTTTGAAAGGGACGAAACGTCTCTGGCTTTTAGTTCATCAGGAAACTGACAATTGCTCACACACTCGTTGAGAACTTTTTGCAAATGTTCAGCGCAGATGTCTGCATTAGTTTTGAGTAGCTTTGGTGGGATATTGCCAAAAGTTGTAGCCTTATTTGAATTCGAGTTTTTTATTTCTGTTTTAATTTTGGAAATAGTGACAGGCTCAAAGGAAAAACCAGCTGCAACTGGGAAACGTGTCAGAATAGCTTTAATACTGGGATGGTTTGCGTTCTTTTCAATTGCTTTATCAACTGGATCGATGATACCTTCCGTTGAACGAACATTGTTTAAATTCTCTGTGACAATTTCAAAATAATTGCTAAAAATTTCTGCAACCTGAAGATCGTCAGAGATAGCCTCATCATTTTCCACTAGAACTATCTTACATTGAGTCTTTATTTTGCCAGAGAACATTGGTTTGACCGTTTTCCAAAATTTTTTATTGTCAGTGATGAGTTTCACGTCCAAATTATTGTAGTATCCTTTTTCTCTGTTCTAAAGATTTTGACGCAAAGGTTACGTTGTCGATGAAAATTTTTCCAGTTTTCAGCTATTCTGTTTTGGTTATATTGTTACGCAATCTGGTACCTAACATGACAGCCTTCCGTATTGCCTTAGGGCCCATCTACACGAGAGGAAAAAACAAGCATTCTCACATTCTTCGGGGCATTAAGCGGATTGTCACCTTCAGCGAGCATCGCTGCCTGTGTAGATGGTCATTTTTGGCCACTTTTCTTGAGCATGATCTTAAGAACACATGAAAGACCCCGCTTGGCCAAGTTAAGCACCTCATGGAGGTGCTCAACGTTCTTAATTCTATTGTTTCACTAATCCTTGCCTGTCATGATGGATTAAACAGCAGTGAGTGTAGCATTTTTTGTCACGCGCGAAGGCAAGATGTGGAAGGAGAAATTCTTCATGTTTCTCCTTCATATTTATTTTCTTGAGCGAAGTAGGTAAGTTAGAATACGCAGGTTTACGTCATTCGCTGCTAACATGTTTATTACAAATTTGTCTTTCAAATGCTGGTCCTCTTGGGGGGGGGTATCTAGACCGATTTCCTGACGGGGACGTGCCAATTTGCCCGAAAAATTTGTACCCATAATTCCGTAAATTCTGGTGGATTTTAGGGTCATAATTCCGTAAATCGAATGAAAATTTGGGCTATAATCCCGGAAATTATGAAAATTGCCCTGAAAAGGACACCTATAATTCCG